>APFE031148323.1:125927-146095 GCA_000404065.3 Pinus taeda | reverse complement strand
ATTAGCATTTTGTTCTTTCAAATATTGTACTACCTGTTCATTTGCTTCATCAAACCGATTAGAAATGAAAACATATGCTTGATAAATGAGTTAAGAACACTAATATTTTACTCGGATTACGTGCATGGTAAATTAAAAGTGACTTTTACCTCTCATTTTACCATTTCATTTGAATTTGGTTTGTTGGAGCTCTGGAGGTGCTTCCCCCCCCCCAATTTTCACCAGCTGATTCCGGGAGATTCTGTGGACGATTCCTGATGCCGCGTGGACTAAGTAAGAGCTAAACTTGTGCTCTTCATTTCATTCTTTTCTTTTTGATTTCTGAGCCTGTTTCCTTGCTCTATTGAGCCTTTGGGGTTTGAAGAACTCACCCTGGCACCATCGCAGCCTTCCTTAATCGAAAGGTGCGATGCATACTGGTCTTATCACTGACTAGTCAGTATGCATCGCTCCTAATACACTTACTTGGGTGCGATGGGCGCAAGGAGGAAACTTTTTGCACAGTCTTCTCATAGATTTTTGGCTGTTTTTTACCAAATGAAGATCCTGACTCTTCTCTTGTTTGTTTTTCAGAGATTCATCGGAGCAAAATGGTTGTTACATGACGAGAACATGAGCATGAAGAAGAGGACACTGTTGCTTTACATGATCCGGGCACAGTAGTTGCATTGTGGAACTGTGGCTTGTTGAAGTTTTTCCGTATCTCTAGCATGAGGCAACAAATTAGCTTGTTGCAATATTTCCTCAATGCCTAGGATCTTATCAACCAGGTGCTCCAGATTAGGGGCAAATCGATCCCCTTGATTGTCATGGACATATATTTTCTGACCGGTTTATCGAGGCATGGCGCCCCTCTCTCATTATCAGGCTCCGCCTATGGGGGTGAGTCAGTGAGAGAGTACATTCACCAGCACTGCAAAGAGGGATCTCAGCGAGTATGGACAACAAGATCAATATCCAAGATGTCACTGCCCGACCCTTGCGGACCATTCTGTTCACTTTTTCTAGACTAGCTGGTAGTTTTGCTCTTCACATAGCTAACAGGTCTTACATGCAGTATGCTTTGGAATGCCTTGAACTGAAGGTGTTCAACTGGTGTGATGTAGTACTCTCTGTGATGAAAGAACAACTGACCAAGGTGAAAATCGGAAGATCCAAGAACTTCAGCTCTGGTTCTATTTTGACCACTTTTGCTTTGGAGAGAATCCCACTGATGCAGCCGCAGTACATCTCACTTGGCCTACCTCCACCGATTGAACCACAGATGCAGAGATGGGTTGACCTCATATCTCGGCATGCTGGCTAGACTCAGATTTATTTTTCTGATACTTTCTTTGAGTGGTTCAATCGTTAGGAGATGGTTTATGCTAGGTTTCCATATGCTGGCATGGATTTCCGAGGTGATCCTGATTTGGTGCTGCTGGCCAGCGAGCAGTGGGGTGATATGGGTAAATCTTCTGACCATATCTATGTTCATTGTCCTTTATAATGTTCTTATGTTTTCTTGACCAAGACTAATCAAAACTCATGTGCTCATGCAGATATTGGACCAGTTCGATCAATAGTACGTCGCAGAGACTGAGCGGCCACTCCAGCAAGAGAGGATATGGGGAGGACCATCCTTCACGACCTTGACATGGTCGAGACTCTTTCAGCAGTACAGGACTAGATCGAGGGTCTTAACCTTGGTATCCTAGATGTGAGGACTGATGAGCTGCCTCTGCGGTTGCAGCGACATGTTGGATCAGGTGCACAGCAAACAAACAATTAAAACACACAGTAGAAGCACATAAACACAATATTTAACGTGGTTCACCCAACCAATCTGGGCTATGTCCACCAAACATAGGCATCAGGAATATATTAATCAAATTGGAGATTACAGCAAGAAATCCTCACACTCTCTTAGAAAATCATCCAAATGATTGCCTATTATATAGCATAGAGAATCTAACAGCCTCATAACTCCCTCACATCAAATATAGGAGGCATTAACTCCCTCCCAAAAACCTGGAGCTAATCTAGGAACTGAATCCCTATTGTTGTCATCCTTCTGAGATTTTTGCCTATTTGACTCAAACAGAAAATCTAAACAATCTCCACCTTGACAACAATTCGCCTGATGCCCTGTTATTATTATTTTATCTTTTTTGCAAGCCAAGAGAAGCCAAACACCAGCGTAGCTTCTCCAACAAAACGGGTTTCGTGAACATGTCTGCACAGTTCTCCTTTGTATGCACCTTTTCAAGAGAGACTCCCCTTTTAGTGATAACCTGTCTTACAAAATGGTACTTGGTACTTAATTGGAATATGCTTTGATTTACTATGATAGGCCGGATTCTTAGCCAAATGTATTGCACTTTGACTATCACAAAGTAACCTGATGTTGTCCTATAACCTACCAAACTCACCAAGCAAACCTTTCAACCAAACCGCCTCTTTGCAAGCATGAGAAGCAGCATTGTATTCTGCTTCAGTAGTGGACAAAGCAACAATGTTCTGTAGCTTTGACATCCAGCTGATAGCTCCACCTGCAAGAGAGTAAAGACGTACCCTGAATTTGATCTCCTCTTATCCAAATCACCTGCAAAATTGGAATCAACATATCCGCAAACATATTCACTACTCTTATTGTAAGAAATACAATAACTACTTGTGCCTCTCAAATACCGAAACACCCATTTCACTGCTGACCAGTGTTCTTTACCCGGATTTGCCATGTACCTGCTGACAACCCCAACTGCATGAGAAATATCTGGTCGCGTACATACCATCGCATACATCAAACATCCTACTACATTTGCATAAGGAATTCGAGACATATAATCCTTTTCTTCATCTGTATTAGGACATAAACTCGAAGAAAGCTTAAAATGGGAAGCTAAAGGGATCGACACAGGCTTCACATTGTTCATACCAAACCTCAAAAGTATTTTCTCAACATACTTCTGTTGTGATAGCCACAGCTTACCATTACTCCTGTCTCTGAAAATCTCCATGCCCAAAATCTGTCTTGCGACTCCTAGATCTTTCATATCAAACGTCCTTGCCATCTGAGTCTTCAACCTGTTGATTTCTTCAATGCTTTTGCTTGCTAAAAGCATATCATCAACATATAACACTAAGATAATGAACATGCCATTATCCAACTATTTGAAATAAACACAATGATTATATTCACTTCTAACATATTTCTGACTCAACATGAAAGAATCAAACTTCTTATACCACTGCTAAGGCGACTGCTTCAGGCCATATAATGACTTCTTGAGCCTGCAGACAAATTTCGCATTGCGATGCTGAACAAACCCTTCCGGTTGTTCCATATATATTTCCTCATCTAAATCACCATGTAGAAATTCAGTCTTAACATCTAACTGCTGCAACTCCAAATCAAACAAAGCCACTAATGCTAACACAATTCTAATTGAAACAATTTTAACCACTGGCTAAAAAATCTCATGAAAGTCAATACCAGCTTTCTAAGAAAACCCTTTTGCAACCAGTCGCACTTTATACCTGTCTTCCGTATCATTCACACCTCGTTTCAGCTTGAAGACCCATTTACACCCCACAGTTTTCCTGCCTTTCGGAAGCTCCACTAGATCCCATGTGTTGTTCTTATTCAAGGCCACCATTTCATCCTTCATGGCTGCTTTCCACTTGTCACTTTTCGAACCTTCTATTGCTTCCTGATAGCACAGAGGTTCATTGTCATTAGCAGTAAATGCAACAGAAGTGACATAATAATCATACCTTCTCGGTGGTCGTTTGATTCTGGTCAACCTCCTTAAGGATGTTTTTGGCACTTCCTTGATTGGCTGACTACCACCTGTAGGAACTTCTTGCCGATCAGTATCTGAGACCTGTTCATGATCTAAACCTGAACCCTGTTCATATTCTGATTCTGAAACCTGTTCGTGACTAGTATCTGAACTATGGTCATCATGACTATCGTTAGAAATGCTATCAAACTGAATGTGCTAAAAGTCAGATACATCATCCTGTTTCAATCGACTATCTACATCTAACTGTACAAGAGAGGATTCATTAAACTTTACATCTCTGTTGATGATGATTTTGCGGGTAGTAGGATCCCACAATCGATATCCCTTTGTTCCAACACCATACCCAACAAAGATATACCTTTTAGACTTTGGATCTAACTTAGTTCGCTGATGTTTAGGCACTATAGCATATGCATCACAACCAAACACTCTGAGTTTAGAATAGTCACAAGGGTGTCCTTTCCATACCTCTTGCGGAATCTTGCAATCTATCGTCGTCGATGGAGATCGACTTATCACATAACAAGCTGTTGCCACTACTTCCGTCCACAACTCCTTTTGCAACCCGGCGTTACTCAGCATACTCCTTGCTCTCTCGAGAAGAGTCATGTTCATGCGTTCAGCAACTCCATTCTGCTGAGGAGTATAAACCGTGGTCTTATGCCTCTCGATCCCTGCATCCTTGCAATAGCTTTCAAACTCCTTGGAAGTAAATTCACCACCATTGTCAGTTCTTAAACACTTTATTGTTCTACCAGTGATGTTTTCTACCAATGCTCTAAACTGCTTGAAAACTGAAAACACATCAGACTTTCTTTTCAACATGTAGACCCAAACTTTCCTAGAAAAGTCATCAATGAATGATACAAAATAAGACGAACCACCAAATGAAGTTGTAGGAGCTGGACCCCACACATCTGAATGGATATAATCAAGTATACCTTTACTAGTATGTTTGCCTGTTTTAAACTTTTGTTTACTTTGTTTACCAAACAGACAATGTTTACAGAAATCCAATTTTCCAGATCTTAGATTAGGAAGTAACTTTCGGTCAGCCAAAATTTTCAATCCTCTTTCACCCATATGCCCCAATCTTTGATGCCATAAGTGAATAGAACTACTGTCATGTTCAGACACAGACACATGATCTGACCCAGTTCTACCTTCTAATTGAAATAGATTTCCTACTTTCTTAGCCTTCATCACTAGTAAGATACCTTTATAAATTTTCATAACTCCACCTTGAATTACAGTTTTATATCCATTTGAATCAAGTGCTCCTAATGAAATCAAATTTTTTCTTAGATCTAGTACATGCCTTACATCAGTTAATATTCTGGTTGTGCCATCAAACATTTGTAGTTGTATGCTTCCAATCCCAACAATATTACATGTTACATCATTACCCATGTACACAACACCATCATCAATTGATCTATATGTTTTAAACTAATCTTTATGTATACACATGTGGTTAGATGCCCCGGAATCTAACAACCAATGTTGATCATGTTTTGAAGCATTAACAGACAATACCTCATCACTCATACCTGAACCTGATATTGAACCCGTATCTGTGGTGTTGGCTTCCTTCTTTTCTATCGAAGAGCCTTCTTTAGCAGCCTGCTTTCGCTTCCAACAATCCTTTTTTAGATGTCCAGCGTTGCCACAATGCCAGCACTTCACCTTTGGCTTCTTTCCTTTGGACTTCGAACGAGAGTCGCTATGCTTTCCCCCGGAGTGTCTCTCTCGTGAGCGACCTCTGGCCATCATTACCTCTGATGTAGATGTGTCTGCATTCGACCTCTTCCTCGTCTCCTCAGCCAACAAGGCTCCAACAACATTGTCAAGCTCAAGAATATCTGATGTACTAAAACTTATGGAAGTAACAAAATGATCCCAGGATTCAGGTAAAGAACATAATAAAGTTATCGCCTTATCCTCTGAATCAAATTTTACATCTAGACTGTTTAATTGCACCAACAAGGTATTAAAAACATTCAGGTGATCAGCAATTGAGGTACCTTCTTTCATCCGCAAACTGTAAAGCTGCCGTTTCAGGAGAATTCGGTTTGTCAAAGATTTCGTCATGTAGAGCTTCTCAAGCTTCGACCACAGGCCTGCAGCGGTTTTCTCTGACACAATGTTAAACAAAACATCGTCCGCCAGACATAACCGAATCCCGCTCAGAGCTCTAGCATCCATCTCATCCCATTCATCCTCCGTCATGGAAGCAGGTCTTTTGTTTTTCCCCAACAGTTCTTTCGCCACACCTTGTTGAACCAGCAGATCATGCATCTTCACCTTCCAGATTTCAAAATTATTCTTACCATTGAATTTCTCAATTTCGAACCGGGCACTTTGATTTTTGGCCATCTTGTATCAGCAAAAAACAATAATCTCCAAAAAATCCAACCAGCAATTTAAAAAAAAATTGTCTATGCCTTTGTTTTTACATAACAAAGAAAACTCCCTATGCCTGTGTACTTCTTGCTTTTGTAAAAAAATTGCCTATGTCTTTGTACTTTGCCTTTTAAAAAATTGCCCTTTGCACTTTATTTAAAAAAACTGCCCTTTGCACTTAAAAAAGGCTGCCCTCTGCCATATGCACTTCAAAAAACAAAATAATAATATACATCCTTTTCAAACAATTTCAATATCACTTATAACTCCAATTTTGTTTAATAGCAAGCAAAAAAGGACGTACTCCTTGTTTTTGTTTAATGGCTTAAAACATAAGGACGTATTTTTTTTTGTTTCATGGCTTTAAAATAAATACATACTCCTCCTTTTAACACATTTCGGGCAATTAACAATGCACAGGCAATTATATTCTCAACGCACCAGCAGTTTATACAACCGGCTCCACGCAGCAATCATGAACTAAATTGAACCGACCGCAATTTCCAGAACTAAAATTGGTTTTTGCACAGGTATTCAGCCATTTAAATACCACGCACCAGACAATTAAAAAACAGCGCACCAGCACTCTGGCACCAAATCTCTTCAGCGATATTTAAAAAATATGCTCCAGCAATATTTAAAAAATACGCAGCTATTTAATAGGCACCATAAATTTAAATATCAGATATCCGCTCGGCTCATTGGTTAACATACCAGGGCACGCTCTAAGCACCCATCAGCTCCACGACAGGTTCCCACGCACCAGCAGACTCCTGGCAGGCAGCAGTCAAGTTGCACGTTCACGCACCAGCAGTCAAAGGCATACAGCATGAGAATGCTCCAGCACGCCATACGCAGGTCTAGCAGGTGGTTTGGTACGTTCACCCAAAAACATACCAACAGTTCTGAGCATAATATACTCCCGCACCAGCACTGGAGTTCTGTTACAGCGCGCAGAGCACTAATTGAATACAGGTCCACCACGCAACGCAAATTTAATTCGTACCAGCAACACGCAGCACCTCAGCGCTCCAGCTCTTCCAGGCACCTCCAACATGCTCTGATACCAATTGTTGGATCAGGTGCTCAGCAAACAAATTAAACACACACAGTAGAAGCAACCGCATAACACAGTATTAACGTGGTTCACCCAACCAATCTGGGCTACATCCACCAAACATAGGCATCAGAAATAATTAATCAAAATTTGGAGATTACATCAATGAAATCCTCACACACTCTTAGCAAACCATCCGAATGGTTGCCTATTATATAGTAGAGAGAATCTAACCGCTCTCACATCAAATTTAGGATGCATTAATTTGCTCCCAACAACCTGGAGATAATCCAGCAACAGATTTCCTATTGTTGTCACTTACAGAGATTTCTGCCTAGTTTAGTTTAAACAGAAAATCTCAACATAATAAATGTCGAAGATTTCTAGTTGTATGGTAATATAGATTTTGAATGGTATGTGTAATAATTTACCAATATGATTAATAAATGTCGAAGATTTCTAGTTGTATGGTAATATAGATTTTGAATGGTATGTGTAATAATAAAATACACTGTTTTACATTTGATTTTATATATATATATAAATTTAATTGATCAAGGCGGCTGGTAAATAATTCAGAGCAGAAATTTTTTACTATTGATTTATCTCAGAATTTTTTTTACTTAGATTGGTTTTTGTACCAGCATAATTATACTTTTTACCGAATATGATATTAATAAAATTGTTAGAGATTTTACGAAATATATATGATAATACCATGTTTTCTAATATAGTTTGTATATATAAAAATAATTTTTTGTATTTTGTCAAAAAAGAAACTAAACAAAAAATTAATTAACATAATGTAATGGGTGAGATTGTCATGTGTACGCATTCAATATATTTTTATTTTCTTATTAAAGTATCTTTTAATTCAATTTATACCTTACCTCGTTTTCTTTGCAACAAATGGTACAAATGCTAGTTACTAATCTAGCAAATAAAATATAACTCTTTGTTGTATATTTGTTTCAAAATGCAAATTATTATTGTTATATAAGTTTATAACAATTAATGGTAATAAATATGATTTAAAATATATATTTCCAACAACATTTCATACAAATGCTAGTTACTAATCTAGCAAATAAAATATAACTCTGTATTGTATATTTGTTTCAAAATGCAAATTATTATTGTTATATAAGTTTATAACAATAAATATGATTTAAAATGTATATTTCCAGACTCATAAAATATGTTTAAGATCTATAAAGTTTGATAGATAAACAACGCGCAGATGTGCAATAGAATCCACGACACAGTTTGATAGATGAACAACGTGCAGATGTGCAATAGAATAGAATCCACGACACGCAATATCTGCATGTGTAGCCTAATGAATAAATGGAAAATAATAATAATATATAGAACTCTCTAAAGTTAGTGATTATTCATGTTATTATATGACATTATCATCATGCAAAGAGCCATTGACAAGAGTTCGGCAAGTTATTCACTATACTTGTTTAATTTTGTTATTATTATTATTTATTTCATTTATTTTATTTTTTTCGAGTTTCTATGAGTTATGATTGCTTTTTTGTGAATATTATGAGAATCAATTATGAAATTTGAAATGTTTTGGGAGTATTTTACTGTGATTATTCCATTGGAAATATTTTCTGATTTCCAGGGTTAGCGAAAAAAATCTTGGAAAGTAGTTTAATAAAATAATAGAATTGTTTTAATTGACTTGATTCAAGTGTCATTTTTAATTGTGTGATTATTCCATTGGAAATATTTTCTGATTTCCAGGGTTAGCGAAAAAAATCTTGGAAAGTAGTTTGATAAAATAATAGAATTGTTTTAATTGACTTGATTCAAGTGTCATTTTTAATTGTGTGAAGGCTTCCATTGCGCATAGGTGTGAAGGTGGTTATATGTATGATGGTTATGAAAGCATCTATATAATTAAAAATGTGTGGAGTGTGAAAGTGCAAGTGATGGTAAAGTTTGGTAGCAAAGTCTAACTTGATAAAAGCCTCCACACATGCACACTCTACACAATAAAAGCCAAAATAATAGAATTGTTTTAATTGACTTGATTAAGTGTCATTTTTAATTGTGTGAAGGCTTCCATTGCGCATAGGTGTGAAGGTGGTTATATGTATGATGGTTATGAAAGCATCTATATAATTAAAAATGTGTGGAGTGTGAAAGTGCAAGTGATGGTAAAGTTTGGTAGCAAAGTCTAACTTGATAAAAGCCTCCACACATGCACACTCTACACAATAAAAGCCACCTCCGTACAACTTCCTCCTTTTTTTTATTTGGTGATTTTTGGTTGTTTAGTTATAACATCATTGATATTTTTTTTATTTGGTGATAACATCATTGATAGTTGTGATGGTTCCAAATTTGTTGACGTCTGAAGAAGAGCCATTCAATCCCTATTATGCAATCAACTAAAAAAATAGAAGAAAAGATAGATCAATGACTTCAAAATTAGCCTCTTTGAGGGGTCAACCTCCTTTACATTACACAAATGAACAATTCTTCGATGATTCAAATGAAAAAACCTCCTTTCTATATAGGAGTTTAATGGGTCACAATATAATCAAAGCCGACATAACAATAATAATGTAAGGGCACAACAATAACAATACTGGGCTTCTATGAGGCACAATAATAACAATATGGGGACTACATGGGCAAAACAATAACAATAAAGGGGCTACACTGACAATAAAAATGAGGAAATACACTAGTATTATAGGGACCTAACATGCCCCTCTCCTTCAAAAAAGTGTTGTCCTCAATGCTTGAGTAGCTCTGGATGCTTCTGTATAAAATTCTCATCCTCCCATGTGGAATCTTTCACAAATAAGTTTTTCCACTTGATGATATATTATGAAATTAATCAATTTCATAGCTATCGAGTTCTTGTTTCCATGATTGCTTCGGGTTCCAATATGATTTTTCCTTCCTTGTCAAGTTCTGGCAATATTGTTTGAACTAGGAGATTGTCATCTATAACCTTATTTAAGCATGAAACATGGAAAACTAGATGCACTTGGGAAGATGCAAGAAGCTCCAATTTGTATGCCATAGTACCAATCTTTTACAACACCTTGTAAGGACCATGATACTTTGGTGATAATTTATTATCCTTTTTATCTTGCTTGAGGGACATTTGTTTATGGTTGTAACCATAAAAATATTGAGTCACCTACATCAAAGCTTCTTTCGTTGCAATGTTGATATGTCTGTTGTTTCATTCTATTCTGCGCCAAAGTGATGTTATCCTTTAAGAGTTGGAGAACTTGTTGATGCTCGATGTGATCTTCCACTGCTTGAACCTTAGGTTTTTCTCTTAAAGATAATGTGATGGATAGTGGATGATATCCATAAAGTGCCATAAATGGGGTCATTTTTGCTGCAGTATGGAAGGAAGTGTTATACCACCATTCATCAAGAGGTAACCACTAGACCCATTATGTCTATTTATCAGATACAAAGAAACAAAGATATCCTTCCAAACATTTGATCACTATCTCAGTTTTCATATCTGATTGAGGATGATAAGATGAGCTATGAGCTAATTTAGTACCCATACAAGACAATAATTTCGTCCAAAAATTTCCAGGGAAAATAGGATCTCTGTCACTTACAATAATATTTGGGTTTCCATTTATATTTTGAATTGTTTCCATAAATGTAATAGCAATTGTGCTGGCTTTAAATGGATGAGATAATGCACAAAATTGTGCATACTTGGTAAGTCTATCAACTACCACCATGATGACACTCTTTCCTTCGGACTTGGGTAAACCTGTGATAAAATCCATTGAAACATCTTCCCAACATTGATTTGAAATGGATAAAGGTTGTAACAGACCTGGGGTCTTAATTGTCTAAACTTAATTTTGTTGGAAAACCAAACATTCCACCACAAAATTTTGAATATCAGATTTAAGGCCATCCCAAAAAAATTCCTTCTTAACCATTTGGAAAGTTTTTAAAAATCCTGTGTGCCCTCCTAAGGGAGAAGTGTGCAATTCCAAAAGAATCTTTTGTTTGAGTTGGGAATTCTTATAAAGGTATAAGCGATCTTTGTACCATAATGAATCATTTTTCCAACTAAATGTATCAGATGTACTATGATCTTAATGCAACTTTTGAATGAGTTCCCACACTTCTTCGCCATTCTTCCATTCATCCCTTGCTTCAGTAATCCAATCTGGTTGGATAATAGAAATGGCACAAAACAATGCTTCCACATCCTCATCCTTTCTTGAGAGTGCATCTGCAACAATATTTTTCTTCCCTTTTTTGTAGATGATTTCAAAGTCATAACCCAACATATTTGTGACCCATTTTTGCTGCTCTTTTGAAGATAATCTTCTAAAATTATTTAAGACTATCATGATCCGTTTTTGCCTTAAAGTGTCTTCCCATTAGGTAAGGTTCCCATTTCTTAAGTGCATGTAGTATTGCCAACATTTCCTTCTCATAAATAGCTTTGTGTAAATACTTTCCTTTGTTTGGACGACTTTCAAAAGTAATGGGTCTTCCTTCTTGCATTAAAACAACACCAATTCCATTTTCTAAGGCATCACATTTCACAAAAAGGGTTTTTGTGAAGTCTAGCATAGCTAAGACTAGTGCTTGGCACATTGCTTCTTTAAGATGTTTAAAGGCCTTAGTTGCTTCTGGAGTCCAAGAAAATGCATCTTTCTTCAGTAATGTTATTAGAGGTGCTACTATTCTCCCATAATACTTAACAAACTTGCGATAATACCCTATCAACTTGAAAAATCTTCATAGATGCTTTATGGATGTGGGGATATTCCATTCCTTATTGACTTTAATTTTGTTAGGGTCTACCTTAACACCCTCATGAGATATAATATGACCCAAATATTCCACCTTCTGTACCCCAAAGAAACATTTGAAGGTTTTTGCATATAATTGTTTCTCCTCCAACAATTTGAGCACCCTGTCAACATGCAGAACATGATCCTTCCAATACTGGTTGTAGATTAATATATCATCAAAAAATACTAACACAAATTTTCTAAGGGTTTGAAAATGGAATTCATCAAACCTCGAAATCTAGAAGGTGCATTGGTAAGGCCAAAAGCCCTGACCAAGAATTCATAATGAACCTCATGAGTTCTAAATTCTATTTTCAGAATGTATTTTGTCTTGTTGACTGTTCTGGACCCGCCAACATGTCAGGGGGGTCTCCTCAGTAAGAAGTCCCAATTAGATCTCAGACCGTTTGGTGTAGGAGTCCCAGTAGTGGGTTGTGTGGTAATGCCTTGACCACGATTTCACACAGAGGCAGGTAAGATAACTCTATTGGTAGCAAGGGTATGGTAGCTGCAGTGAGTCAAGGAAGGTGCATGAGAGGTTCTAACACACAGGGGTTGAGATGAGTCTGCCCCTTGGAAACCTATGATAGCACACAGTTAAGAAGGGAACACAGGAGTAGAGATACATCACAACATGGAAGACAAGTTAGCTAGAAATCCAAAGTGATGGTTAAACCAACAACACATTTAAGAATATTCATACATACATACACAGATAGTTGTACATGCATGCACAAGTAAACAGATACATATATCATATAGAGTAAACTAGATAGCATAGAATACAATACAACATATGCATGAAATGTGCTGGCTCTTGTTATATTAACAAGTGTAAGTTCCAGTCATACAATACATCCATATCCAACCACTAGTCCCGACAACAGAACGTTACGACCACAACCGCCTGCTCCTCCAAAGAGATGTACTAGCTCTGTGCAGTGGAGAAGCCAAGGCTCATTACATTATTGTCCAAGCTCTCTCCAAGATAGTCTTATCGGAAGCTTGGCTGACCAAAAGCCTTTACAATGAGTTATGAGGGACTATTTACAACAAAGTGTGGGGTGACCCTTGACATTCCCCTTTGTGACAGTTCATCTACCCTCATGACTCTTCATCTAATCTATGACTGTTACATCAAACTATCGACAATTGACTTACATTTGACAAGAAAATACATTACAATGCAGATGTACCCATGTGAGACAAAATGGCTCGACCAAGCCATTCTAGACATCACTACGACTTAGAAAACCATGGAAGTCCAGCTCTTCAACATCCTCACAATGATCAACAGTAACATACTGATGCCAAGATCGGTAGTCCGCAATGGTATCCATGTGCTCCAAGGTGACATCTTTATGGAACCTGAGTCTTTCCTCCATACAAATCGGGTACACTGCTTGGGCTCCTCTGTCCAACTCATCTAAAAGCATGCACATCATTGCCTTTAATGTGGTCGGACCAATAACAGACTTGTGCATGATGTTTTTATTGATGGGTAAGTCTGGGCTGGTGGCAATGCACATTAACTCGTCGAAGTACGAGTCAAGCTCTAGCCAGGCTTGTGCCTTTGTCTTCGCTTAGGTGAGAGTCCCAATAGATGGGATCTCATGTGCGCACACCACAACATCCATACTCTTGAATACACGTGCATGGGAAGCCTGTATACTAGTGATGAGCTGCATGAACTCTTCATAGTTCTGGATCTAACTTTGGATATGTGCCTTCAGCTCAATTGCATTGGCCTTCATCATTTTAGGCAAGTGAAGTGGGGCTCTCTTGTATTTCATCTTCCATGTTTGCATGTAATCAATGACAGCATGCAAGTTTGCTAAGATACGTCATCTTCTAACACATTGTTGCTATCATCCGTTGAGATGGAAGACTGCCTTATGCACGGTACCAAACTTGGAGTACAACTCTCCCATAACTATGTCAAGGGAAAATACTTCATCCAGTATTGCCTTTTTCAGTTCATCTCGGGTGGATGTTGTCACCAACTCTCCTCCTTTCTTGGCCGTCTGAATTTCCTTAGCCATTCACTCATTCTTAGCTATCAGAAAGTGAACACTTGATCTAGTGGCTTTGACATACACTTTGGTAGCATCATCCAAGGCTGTTGGATGTTTGTGAACCACAGACACAATCACTCATTCCTCAACTTACACATGAGATGTATGATCATCCGAAGTCAACACTCTACAAGACTGCACAACTCTATGTTGAAACTCGTCGAATGAGGATGTTGTGCATCTTTCCTTCCAGTTGATCTCCAAGGATCTCAGTGCCTCCATGGTTGCTTGAGACTTGCTCATCTTCTGGATGCGGTGAAGTGGGTAAGTCGAACTCTTGGTGGTGAGGCATAAGGTTGATGTCCTATTCCAATTCATGTCACTCCATATCTGTATCCAATTGTTGAAGTGCTTGCTCTATCTCATGAGAAAAGTACTACTCTTGGGATGGTTCACCCTGTTTTCCTGATGCCAAATGTTTTGATGATTCCACTAGCTGTACGGGTGTTTTTCATCTATTTGCACATGTTGCGCCCCCTACTGTACTTGATGCTGCTGCGCTTCCCTCTCCTGTTTCTGCAACTCTTGTTCCTTTCGAAGTTTCTCCTTCAACTCATGCAACTCATTCTCTCTTTCCTCCACTCTTATCTTCTCCTTCTACCTTTGCGTGATTCGCTTGTCATGTTGCTACCTCTTTGCCTCTATAGCCAAATATGCTTTCTCCACAAGTGGATCTGCTTGGAACTTGCAGCGTTTCTCTTCCTCCATGTGATCAACAATCTTCCTCTTGTCCTTGTCGCACACTAGTATGATTACTTCTGCTGCTACTGCTGCTTCTGGTATTGGTTCTCTCTGGGATGCTACTTCACTTGCTTTGCTAACCACTCCACAATGAAGCCGACCTGTTCATTGGGTCTAGAGAAATTGTAGAAACATCTCCACGGGTCCTCCTCTGCCTAATGAAATGCCCCGTAGATCCAGTTGAACTGTACTCTCTTGCAGTGATCTTTCACAAGACAATGTGGGTCATATGGATTGTAACTTTGGAGGTGGAATGGATACTTCTTCATCTTTTCTGCTTCGACATCCACTTTATTGAAACTTGGAATCTCGTATAACCCAATTTGGAATGGAAGAGTGGGCCAAGGTGTCTTCGTCTTCCAGTGCAGTCAAGCTGTCAATCTTGCCGAGATGTGATATGCTACTTCTTGCTTGACGAGTATGTCCAAATCAAACTTTGGTAGAACATGCAGAGGTTTCTCCATGCTAAACATCCATATGAAAGTGTTGGATGGTGAGGCATACCAATCAACAATGCCTATTAGTGCCTCCATTGCTACCTTTGACATGCAAGGTGGATCCTGTTCGAATATCATCTTGTAAACCAAGGTGAAAAAATGATGAGACAGTCGTGTGATAACTCCTCTGAAACTGCATTTGGACAACAACTTACAATAAGTGTTCACCACAGTCTCCACCAGTGACCATGCCCACTCCAAGTCGAGGAGCTCCTATCAGGCACAGATTGCATCTAAGATGTAGGTGGACATGTAGACCTCTGCTTGCTTACCTTCAGGCGTCTATCGAGCCTTTGCTACCGGTTCCTTTAGCTGATGAGCCAACATGTTGGACTAGTTACATGGTTTTCCCTCTCTGGCTAGTCGTTCCAGCGCGATCACCCAACTCTGTGGGAAGGTTTTGTGCTTTCTTAGCCATACATTCAACATGAAAATATGACCAAGTATTGATACGCCTTTCGCAATATCTTCATCTTGTAGATCTGGTTGGGTGTCATCCTAAATCTAGTTGGATCCTTTACCCAGTTCTTCAGAATGTCTCTGGAGTTGGCACTGCTGCTGGGTAAGATGAAGGGAGTCTCCATGGTAGTCACTGGCTCTGACATCTGATACATCTCATCATAATCATGTACCTAAAAGCTTGAAATCTTCATCCCACTGACACTACTCAAATTCATCGTCTCAGGATCAGTGTGCGAGACAACCTAGTGTATCATATCTATGTATGGGAACGCATGGTATCTGCATGCAATCTGGTACAAGCCGGACTTGTGAATGTTGACATACACCTGGTGGTCTTTGCGGTCTTCCATAAAAATGATTCATTGACCTCTTTCCATTTTAGCTTGATGTCCTTGTCTTGAAACAACTTGGTATCTTTATAGATTGGTAGACGTGTGGACACCCACTCAACTACTGCTCCAGTTGCACTTTCGTCAGTGTCTTTTGATCCTGATCTCTTGGAGGCCATTGATCCTGTACTGCTAAGAGGTGGATGAACACCTAAAAGATCTAAAGACAAAGTGACATGCATGGCAAGAAATATGTTAGCGAAAACCAAAGAAAATTCGGGGAATGACATAACACATACCTGGGGAATGATAGGCAGAGATTGCACAATTTCTTCTAGGAGGCTGGGAGATTGGCTGCCAGACTTACGCAAAATGCATTCTGGGCTATCTGGGGAGGTTGACTGGCTTCTAGATTTGCGTAATGCGCAATCCAAGCTGACCGTTGACTGCTAGAATTATGCAATGCGTAATTCCAACTGGCAATGACTGCATGCTCAGTGACTGCATTGCGCAATTTTTTCGGCCAGCAGTCATTGCCCCTTAGAAATGTGCAAAGATATCTTGGAGGATAGTTACTGGGCAAAAATACGCATTTCTGGAGAGGAAGATAGAGCCTTCCTTCCCTGGATTACGCAATGTTGTCTTGGTGAGGCAGAGTCGGGACCAAGGTTGCCAAGACTCACAGACGGGCGACTGAAAGCAAATGTGAAAATGAAAGCATGGAGATACTAAGTGTAAGAAGAAGTGATTGATTGTGCATGAAAACATCAAAATAAAGATTCATAAAATAGAACAACATGCATGTGGGTGAAGCGAGTCGCCGAATTGACGACAGTTTGTGCAAAAAAATTTCATGCATGCGACAATAGTGAGATAACAATGAAAAATGAAGCGGTGCTAGTACAAGCTAGTATACATGTAAACGACATCAATCGTTCAAAGAAATCAAGCAAACAACTCTCACACAAGCGAAAACACAAGAAGCAACAGAAATGTTGAAAAAGACAAGTTGAGACCACTTACTCGTGAATAGTTGAGCCGAATGTGTCAAAGAGTCCTGGATGTGCTATGGGATGTCAAGCCTCTAATATTGCTGTGAAATACTACACTCTGATGCATCGAATAAATAAGTTTGGGCTCATGACACAGATGCCACAAATCTAGGAAAAATTGACACTTGGAGGAAAGATTCTAAAACTATATTTGCATGCAACCTCCAGTTGCTAAAAATAGCTCCTTGAATCAAGGGATTCTTTTTGCATGTTTCCTTTTTTTATTTCGAGAAAAGCAAGCCATGCATGGAAGTCAAGTTTCCTTAGTCCTGGGTGGAACCAGTCAACCCAACTGTACATGCAAGAGGTTTCTCAACTGCTGGGAGAAAATGAGCATTTCTGGATGGGAGCTGGGCTAGCTGCCTAAGGGATTTGTACAATTTCTGGGCATAGCAGCTCACTACTACCCAGGATTGCAAAATTCCTGGGCTGAGCAGCCCTGTTGGGAGGAATTGTGTAATTTTTTGGATGAATCCTGACTGGCAGGATTGCGCAATTCTAGAGCCCAACAGGCTGTTAGACAAAATTGAACAAATTATGGAGGGAAGGCTAGTTGCCCTCCAAAATTGTGCGATTTCTTGAAGGAGCTGCTAAGCCTATAGCCGGACCAAGTATGGAGGAAAAACTTGTGAGGGGAATGCATCAAGCTTCAATTGACAGGATGTTTTTGTGTAAGAAAAACACTGAAGCTTGTGTACTTGATGAAGCAAGACAAGGTGTTATGAAAGGTTGGTAGGAAGGCTCCAAAACAAAGCTAACGCAAAATTTTGGAGGGTGGTTGTAGCCGCTACAACACTTGGCGACACACTGGTAGAACTCCAGCTCTCTGAATGGACCTTGTTCATGGAAAGCAAGTCTTACACCTCGAGAAGTATTATTCTTTTCTCCACTCATATTGGTTTCACACTAGCTTGATTGTAAGATGTAGCATGTACTAAGCTCTTGGTCGATTGACACACATTCCAAGCCAATGCAACACAGTTGTTTCGATTGGGGTTGAGGGGTATATTGGTGCACAAGCAGTATAGTCATCAGAGTCTTAGTTACATCTATGGTGTTGCTCCACTGTCAGCAGGCCTAGACAGTGCCCCGGTCACTTTGGAACACAAGCATGGCTTTGTTTCCAGCGACCCTCGTCAATACCCCAGCGGAGTTACTTGCATCACCTCTCTGCGCATGAAGCCCTTCTCTTCTTTCACCTTATTCATTTTTCATTTTAATTTCTTTTTTTACTTTTCATTTTTTTCATAACTGTGCATAACACTTATTCATTTTAGAGGCAGAAGAGGGATCCTGACTTATTGAGAGCATAAGAGGTTGTTCTAGTAGAGAATTAGTTTATTATACCTTTGACATGCTTGTTAAGGTTTCCCCCCTCACCTTACTATACTTGACTAAGCTGACAAGTGTTAACCCAAAAACAACTGACTAGAGTAGGTGACACTAGTTAGCACACAAGCATTGTGCTTTCACCAAGGTTCACTTCGAAGAATACGTATTTTCCTTCGACATATCATGGACTAAAAGTAACAAGCCCTTCATACAGAGGCAGGATGATAGATACCAAGTAGTGATAGCTGCACAAGGCCTCCTATACTCTACCCAACTTGCTTCAAGAGTCTTACATGGTTTCATGCGAAACTAACCTATGAACAAAACAAGAAAACAAACAAACAACAAAGCAAAGCAGAAGAAGAAGCTCAAGTGAAAGCAAAGCTAGTAAGAAAACAAGCAAGCAATCAAACAAACAAATAAATAAAGTAAGCAAACAAGCATGCAAGAAAACTAACTGAAAGAAAACACTATTCCTACTCCTAAACTAGCGATGCATGGGCCTGATCACATGAGTGATATTTCTAATGCAGCCACAGGCACATTGGTTGACCCATGTTAGTGAAGGCTTGGTCTGAGAGAAACCTAGTTGTGTGAACCAGCAAGCAAGAAATATATAACAATGAAGACAACCACACTTCGTGTTTCAAAGTGCCCACGGGACATAAGTGAGTGCAAGTGCATGACAAGTAGTCCATGGAGTTACCATGGTTTTGTGCGACACTGCATGCAACCTTAAAACATATGCACACTCTTGACTATGACATGTAAGCAAACGAGAGAAACAAAGACAACTTTCATCGTGCACGTGTGCTTACAATGCAAGATTCCTCCAATGCATGGGCGATAAGATCATGGAATTTGAGTGGAGGAAGTATGATCAGTGTGTGAGATTGATCTTCAATGCATACAGATGGGTGATGAGGAGCCTTGGGTGATTGATCAATTTCTTGATTGGAAGTGAAACTGACCTTCGAATAGTGAGGGCCTAACATAACCATCAACTCGAGTTGAAGTGCCTTGATAGCCTGAAGTGTTTCAACTTCATCGTTATATAGATATTCATAGACGAGCAACTTTGAAAAATCAGTTGTGATAGAATCATGATCATGATCGAATATGGGAGCAAATTGATCATGACAGCCACGATCAGAAAGATCAATGATTTCATTGGCATCCTCATGATCTGATGAATCAAACAAAGGGGTAGATGATAAGCAGAAAAAATCATCCTTTGTGTTTCCAGAAAAGGTAGATGAAAAATTGAGTGGATTTTCAACGAATAACTTATCCTCTCTGTTGTTTGTTGATGGACTGACATCTGGTGTGTCTTATGAGTGATCAATGGTGGGTGCATCTGTGGATGAAGATACACATGTGAAATCATGGATGACAGGTTCACCAATGATGTCAGGAAGGAATGGAGGGTACTTGGATAGAAGGGGGTCATCCTTCGTCGAGTGTTGATGCTCAAGCTCCCACTCATACTCTTCATGAATGACAATGCATGTTGATTGTTCAACATTAACCTCGTCAGTGGCTTGTTCCCAGGGAAAATTTTAAGAACCCCCCCCTAAATTTACATGTATAATAAATGGGCGAATCTCCATGG
>APFE031148323.1:72254-105947 GCA_000404065.3 Pinus taeda | reverse complement strand
GTTAAAATAAAAAATAAAATAAAAATCAACTATTAATTTTATTAATTTTTATAAATTACTCATAGTAATTTTTAAGCTCCAGGTTTATGATAACCCATGGTATTGATAATACCATGTTATAAGGGAATTGGTTGGCTTTTTTATAATTTTATAAACAAGTTCCATGTCGTGGAAATGTGAACAAAAAAAGTGATATTGCCACCATGTGGCTCTTGTCATATATGGTTTTATACTTTTTCAAAAAATTCTCTAAGAGTTCACAATGCTAAGATTCACTAGGACTTACAAAGTTTTATTATTTAGTTTTAAAGAGCTTGCAACGTATTACAAGATTTTATAACTGATAAAATATTAAAAGCCATCTGCCTGGTGACGAGATTCGCCAAAAAATTATATATACATATTATATTATTGATAAAATTGCCTTCCATTTTTCCTATATACCATGGAGATTCGCCCATTTATTATATTTATAAATTTAGGGGGGGTTCTTAAAATTTTCCCTGGAAATGAAAACATATGCTTGAAAAATTATTTAAAAACACTAATACCTTACTCGAATTGCATGAATAGTAATTTAAAATTGAAGTAATTACATGAGTCTTGGTATAGGCTCGAAACGTCGACAATAACAATGAAGAACACTGTGGATTTTCCGAATTCAATTTCTCAAAAACCACTCCACAGAAACCTACAAACTAATAATTTAAAAGTCACTTTTAGCTCTGATTTTACCATTTCATTTTAACTTGGTTTGTTGGAGCTCTGAAGGTGCTTTTCCCCCTTGATTTTCACTAGTTGATTCCAGGAGATTCTATGGATGATTCTTGGTGCCGTCTGGACTAGGTAGGAGCTAAACCCGTGCTCTTCTATTGCATTCTTTCCTTTTTGAATTCTGAGCATGTTTCCCTGCTTTTCTGAGCCTCTGGGGTTTGAAAAATTCACCCTGGCCCCATCGCACCCTCCCTATATTGAAAGGTGTGATGCATACTGGACTAGTCACTGGCCAGGCAATATGCATCGCTCCCAGTACACTGTTGGGGTGTGATGGGCGCAAGGAGGGAAACCTTTGCATTGTTTTCTCATGGAATTTTTGCTTGTTTTTTGCCAAATTAGGACCCTAACTCTTCTTTTGTTTGTTTCTAGAGATTCATCGGAGAAAAATGATTATTACATGGTGAGAACGTGAAAATCAAGAAGAGGACATGGTTGCTTTACATGATCAAGGTACGGTAAATGCATTGTAGAACTCTGGCCTCCTCAATTTTTTCCACATCTCTAGCATGAGGCAACAAATCAACTTGTTGCAGTATTTCCTCAATGCATGGGATCCTACCAACCAGGTGTTCCAGATCAAAGGCAAATCCATCCCCTTGACTGTTGTGGACATCTAGTTTTTGACCAGTCTATCGAGGCGTGGTGCCCCTCTCTCATTATCAGGTCCTGCTCGTGGGGGTGAATCCGTGAGAGATTATATTCGCTGGTAATGCAGAGAGGGATCTCAGCCGAGTAGGGATGGCAAGATCGACATCTGAGATTTCACTGGCTGTTCCTTGAGGACGATTCTATTTACTTTTTTTAGACTAGCTAGTAGTGCGGCTCTTCATGTGGCTAACATGTCTTATATGCAGTACAACTTGGAATGCCTCAAACCGAAGGTGTTCAACTGGTTTGATGCAGTACTCCCTATGATGAAAGAACAACTGAACAAGGTGAAAAGTGGAATATCTAAGAATTTTGGCTATGGTTCTATTTTGACCGCTTTTGCCTTGGAAAAGATCCCACTGATGCAGCCGCAGTACATTTCACTTGGTTTACCTCCACTGACCGAGCCAAGGATGCATAGATGGGTTGACCTCATGGCCTGACATGCTAGTTAGTCCCAGATTTCTTTCTCTGACACCTTCTTTGAGTGGTTCAACCGTCAGGAGATGGTTTATGACAAGTGTCCATATGTTGGTATGGATTTCTGGGGTGAACCAGATTTGGTGCTGCCGGCTGGTGAGCAGTGGGGTGTTATAGGTAAATTCTTTGAACATATCTCTGTTTATTGTTTTCATAATGTTATTATGCTTTCTTTGATCAAGACTAATTAAAACTCATGTGCTCATGCAAACATTGGACTAGTTCGACCAGCAGTACGCCTGAGAGCACTAGCTGCCACTCCAGCAGGAGAGGATGTTGGGAGGGCCATCCTTCATGACCTTGATGTGGCCAAGACTCTTTCAGCATTAAAGGATCATCTCGAGGGTCTCCCCCTTGGTATTCAAGATGTGAGGACCAATGAACTACCTCTAAGGTTGCAGTGACATACTACTGGTGTGCGGAGTCGATGGACTAGGCTCTTACGCATTATTGCACAGGCAGTGACTTGTTATCACCAGCATCATTAGACTAGGGTATCCCCTAGAATTTTGACTTTTGCGTCATTTGAGAAATTTTTTCTTGGTTACAGAACATTATATATAAATTATAAATAGTTATATATATACTTTTGATTTCGGAGCTTTATTTTGGTTAAGTTACATGATTCTGATGCAAATATTGATGCAATGTTTCTTTTTATAAATGTCGCAAATGTCTATCTAACACATAATTTTCCAATGAGCCGGTTAATATGTTTAAATTTTTGGAAATATGTTAATATTGAATAGAATCAAACTTTCTTTCCAAAATCTTGACCCTTAGGAACATGGGTAAATAGCTGGATTCCATATAGAGTAGATACCAGTGAGTTGTAGAATGACGAGTTGTGAGTCTAGCCTGATGACAAGTCGGCATATGCCATGTGTGATGGAATCAGAGAGGAGTTCTATCAATGTGCTATATTCGGCGATATCGTTCGTCGACCAACCGGTACATACCCCTCTGAAACTCACTAACTCGCTGCTAGGATTGAAGATGGCCCAAGCCACAGAAGATAGGTTCCGTGAACTACGACTCGCTCTGTCGGCATATCCAACAAATGTGGAAAGTGGATTACCTATCCAAAACAATTTCCCTTAGTGAAAACAAAAATGTAACACAAGCATAGGGGTTACTACGCTGAATTAAGCATAGTAATGCTAAAGGTACAACCCGTTGCAAGGTTGCGCCAGTGGAATCCCATCATAATCCACCAACTCGTAGGCTCCTTTTGCTAATACTCACTTAACAATATAGGGACCAATCCATAAAAACTTGAACTTACCTGCTCCCAACTTATCGGACTCCTGGCCGTAAAGCAAGACCAGGTCACCTTCTGAGAAGACACGAGGGTTGAATTTTTTGTCGAACTGCGCTTTGACTCATTTCTTATGGGCTTCATTAGTCCATCATGGGAAAGTCCTAGTTTGCAACCAACTCAACCATCATGTGATTGTGAAAATGTGATCCATGATCTGTGACTATGGTCTGTGGAATGCCGAATCTGGAGACTACATGATTGAAAAAGAAGAGGGCAACAATTTTTTCGTTGTTGCTTAATGTAGGCATCGCCTCAGCCCATTTGGTAAAATAGTCTACTGTGACTACGAGGTTTGACATTTTTGTCGAACTGCACTTTGGCTCATTTCTTATGGGCTTCATTAGCTGAAGCAGCATTACGATGGGTTTCATCCAATTGGATTAATTCCAAGAAACAAGCCTCTTCTTCTGAAGTTCTGAGGAGAAGGTCGACTGCGAGCTTGAGCGACGAGATTTCACACTGAACTGGCAAGATTGCTTCCAGGCCATACACCAGTTGAAAAGGTTCAAACCTTGTCACATTCCTCACTGATGTCTGGTATGCCCACAAGGTCGATTACAAGATCAGGTGCCAACTCTGTTTATGGATTCCAATCATCCTTTGCAGCATGCGCTTCAGGACCTTGTTGATTGCCTCAACTTGTCCGTTATCTTGCGGATAATATGAAGTAGATCTGTTGTGGGACATTCCTAATTTGGCAGCCAACTCAACCATCATGTGATTGCAAAAATGCGATCCATGATCTGTGACTATGGCCTGTGGAACGCTGAATCTGGAGACTACATGATTGAAAAATAAGAGGGCATCCATTTCGTCGTTGTTGTTTAATGTAGGCATCGCCTCGGCCCATTTGGTAAAATAGTCTACTGTGACTATGATATACCCATGCCCCCCGGCCGAGGTGGGGTTACATGTCATGAAATCTATGCCCCATTTGGCGAATGGCCCAACAACAATAACTGTTTGTAGAGGTGCGGTTGCTCTTCTGGTTTTGGAATCAAAGATTTGACAGGCATGGAAACCTCTGACTGCAGTTATGCAATCTTTGAACATTGTTGGCCAGAAGTATACTGCTCATAAAATATTTTGTGCCGTAGCATAACCAGATTGATGCCCCCCACATGCGCTTGAATGAAAATCATTCAAGACTTTTTCGGCCTCCTCATGGGTGAGGCACCTCCGCAAAACTGTATCGATACCATGGCCGTAAATCGTATCACTGACGATCATGTATTCTTTTGCTTGGTATCGAATCTGTCGTTGTTCCGAGCATGAGGTATTAGACCTATATGTTTGGGTTTGGAGATAGATCATTATATCTCCATACCATGGATTTCTTGAAGATATCAGAAAAAAATATTCATCCACGATTACTTCTTTGGATGTTGCATCGTTGGATGATCATGGGAGATCACATAGTAACTCCACGAAGACCAAGGCTTTCTTCGATTTGGATTTTTTTAATTCTATATCAAACTCTTGTAAAATCGTTATCCATTTTGAATATTTCCCCCCAGCAACTGTCGCGATAATATATAAGTCATTGGGTTACAATCTGATAAAATGGTCATTTTTCTGAAGAGGACATAGTGTCGAAATATTTGTATTGCTTGAAAAACTGCGAGAGCCAGCTTTTCAACGTAGGAGTACTTGATTTCTGTATCATTTAAGTTTTAGTTTAAATAATATATTGGATGTTCAATTCCATCATCTTCTTGAACTAAAACCATTGCTATGGTCATATCTGCTACAGCCAGATACAGGTTAAAGTCTTTTTGATAATCAGGAGCATATATTAATGATGCTTTTATTAGGGATTCCTTTAAAGCATCAAAGGAAGCTTGCGCAACTTGATCCCAGATGAAGGGTACTTCTTTTTTCAATAGACGAGTATAACCTTTAGCAAGTTCGACGTAATTTGGAATGAACCTCCTCAGAAACTTTTCTTTCTCTTGGAGTTTCTAAATCTAAAGCAAATTTGGAGGTGGAGGCAAATCAATGATTTCCTGAACCATACATGGGTTGAGACAAATCCCATCCTTTCAGACCAAAAAGCAAAGTAAACGACCAGAACTGACACAAAACACACATTTGTGTAGATTGAGTCATATCTTGTAGTGTCGGCAATGTAGAAATATCACTCTTAAATGTTCTGGATGATCAGTCTTCTTTCGCGAATGAGCTAGGAGAGCGTGGAGATATGGTTGAATGATGTTCTTGATGTCATGGAAGGCAGAATTCATTTCCCTCTAAAATGTTGCCCCTGTTTTCTTTAAACCAAAGGGTAGCTTGCGATATGTGAATGTGCCCTAAGGGAAAATAAATGCAATCTTTTACTGGTCCTGTGGGCGAATATTTATTTGATTATACCCGAAAAATCCATCCATAAACAAAAAGATTTCACATTTGGTGCATTCATCAATTATCTGGTCAATGAAGGGTGTAGGGTAGTTGTCTTTCGAACAAGCATGATTTACATCCCTATAATCGACCGCACTCTAATCATTCCTTTTTTTTCATTACAGAAACAATATTCGATACCCAATTGGTTAGAGGAACTGGGTAAATAAAACCAGCATGGAGGATTTTTTTAACTTCCGCCTTGATGGCAGCAGCTTTCTTGGAGTGCACCTGCCAAAGCTATTGTTGTATCGATTTGACATCTAGATGCATCTTAATTTCATGTTCAACTATGCTCGAGTCAATGTCTGGCATTTCATCATATGACCAAGCAAAGACATCTCTAAACTCGTGAAAAAGAGCGTAATATACTTCTAGTTCTGAAGGAGAACAAGATTTGCCGACATGAATATTCTCTACAACATCTGTTTTGGTTGAGATATTTATGGTGATAGTCTCTTCAATATTGGATAGGTTTCACTCGAAATCCACCGTATTTACAGTATTTGACAGAGAGTCAAAAACTGAGGAATTATCAAGGTCACTAGAACTATCCTCCTTACAGTTCGGAAGATGGGAACGATGGTGGTAATCTTCCCATGGTACCCCATCAATCATCATTGACTGAATAATTCCTTCATCTGTAGAATGTAATTGCGACCAAGGTGTAGGTTTTAACCCTGTACAGAAATTACCTGCATACGAATTCTAAATCATAGAAAAAAATAAAATAAAAAATGCAAGAGCATAACACATAAAACACATATACACAGAGATTTCCCACTGGATCTCAAAACTAAGACTACCAGCTTTATTTTTCATTATGTTCCTTTCAATGTTACAATACATATTTATACATGCCGAAGCATCCAATACCATGGACTGAAAACCATCGCGTCCAAAACCATGGACGGAAAACCATCACGTCCAAAAAAACATGTGCGAAAATCATGCACAAAACCATAGGTGGGTCCGCCCAACCTACCATAGGGTCCAAAACCAAAATTTTCCGGGGCGCTGCCCCAGACCCCATAAAGTGGGGTTACGGGTACCCCTCAAACTCCCTGTTAACTATGTGGAAAGAATATAACACAACCCAACAAAAAATTGCTCCATTTGTAGTATCCATGTTTCGGGATCCTTGCCATCAAACTTCCTCATTTTGATCTTTGGAACATGGTGGTTCTTTGATCCAATGTTAGAGTCTATGAAATCATGATTAACATTTCTTTTGTTTTCATCATGAGTTTCCTTTACTACCCTTTTGCCATTAGTAAGCACTTCTTGTAGAAACTTTGTCAAATATATCTTCAAATCTGTCTTCAAATCTTCCATGCTTTTCTTTAAATCATTAATCTTAGCTTCCATGCCATCCATCTTAGCTTCCACGTCATCCATCTTAGCTTCTATTCCTTTCTTTAAACCATCGATCTTAGCCTCTATGCCTTTCTTTAAACCATCCATCTTAGGTTCCACGCCATACATCTTAGCTTCTACGTCTTTCTTTAAACCATCCATCTTAGCTTCTGTTACATTTTATGTGAGTGAAACTTGTTGCACTTGGTCTCGTAATTTTGATATATCATATTGCATTTCTTCCTCTTCTTCATGAGTCATGCTAGAGCTTTCATGTTTCTTACTAGGTGTTTCCATTTTCTTTCTTCGGGGCATCAATTATCGATAATAATGCTTCACTATGCCCTTTGAATTCCTTTAAACTAATTTTTCAACCAAGCTTATGCAAAAATTTTAAAAAAACTACACACCTTTTTTCACTTTGTAGGAGCTCGATATTGAATCTGACATATCTTTGTAATTTTAGATCTCCAAGGTCTGAAATTTATTCTTGTAGTAACCCTTAAAGTAATATTTCTAACCCTGCAAGTCTAATCAAGATTGGATTCTCCAATGAAGAGTTATGCCAAATCTCCCATGATGATCTGAGTATGGATGGGTTCCGTAGAGCGAACTTGTATGACATGACATGGGTCACTGTTTCAACCTTAGGTTCTAAAAATGATACCCATAAAAACTACAATCCATCCACTTTCTGTAACTTTTTACGAAAATTCAATATAATGCTTAGAGCGAAAGCTATGATGATTTTCCCAAGGTCACCTGTTTGGAATGTAATTCAACGGTTTGCAAAAAGCCTAACTTCCTCAGATTATATCTCCGAAAATATAGCGAGACAAGATCTGAAATTCAGGCCCGAGGTTCAACGAGATTTCGTCTCAAATGGGTTTTTTTTAGCTTCTGAAAAATCGTAGAAAAAACATTATAGCAAAACTTCCACGTTGGCTTGTTTGGACCAATGAAACCCTAGAATCCAAAGCTCTGATACCAAATGTTATGAAACCAGCTCACAAAAAGATAGAAAAGATAGATCAAAGCCTTAGAAATAAGCCTCTTCGAGGGGGAAACCTCCTTTACGTTACACAAATGCACAATTCTTCTATGATTCAAATGAGAAAACCTCCTTTCTATATATAGGAGTCTAAGGGGTCACAATATAACCAAAGCCGACCTAACAATAATAATATAAAGGCACAAAAATAACAATAGTGGGATTCTATGGGGCACAATAATAAAAATATGGGGACAATAGGGGTACAACAATAACAATAAGGGATACATCGATAATAGTAATGGGGGAATCACTAGTATTATAAGGACCTAACACTGCTACTGGGTAAGCTGAAGGGAGTCTCCATGATAGTCACGGGCTTTGACATCTGATACATCTCATCATAATACTGTGCCTAGAAGGTTGCAATCTTTGTCCCGCTGACACTGCTCAAAGTCATCGTCTCGGGATTAGTGTGTGAGATGATCCAGTGTATCATGTTCATGCATGGGAATGCGGGCTATCTACATGCAATCCAGTACAAGCCAAACTTGTGAATGTTCACATACACCTGGCAGTCTTCGAGGTCTTCCCTAAAAGTGCCTGAAAATGCTTAATTGACCTCTTTCCATTTCATCTTGATGTCCTTGTCTAGAAACAACTTGGTATATTCATAGATCGGTAGACATGCAAACACCCACTCAACTGCTGCTCCTGTTACACTTCTATCAGTGTCCTTCGATCCTACTCTTTTGGAGGCCATTGACTCTGTATTGCTAAGAGGTGGATGAACACTTGAAAGATATGGAGACAAAGTGACATGCATGGCAAGAAATATGTCAAAGAAAACCAAAGCAAATTCAGGGAATGACATAACACATACCTGGGGAATGATAGGTAGAGATTACGCAATTTCTTCTAGGAGGCTGGGAGACTA
The DNA here is from genome assembly GCA_000404065.3 of Pinus taeda. Lineage (NCBI taxonomy): Eukaryota > Viridiplantae > Streptophyta > Pinopsida > Pinales > Pinaceae > Pinus > Pinus taeda. The sequence goes on along the minus strand of APFE031148323.1, from coordinate 97,037 downwards.
GCTACCAAACTAGCGCAAATAGTAGTCTACGCTGTTTGGGGAGGCTAAATGGCTATCAGATTTGCACAATGTGCAATCTAGGTTGACTACTAACTGCTGGAATTGTGCAATGTGCAATTCTAACTAGCAATGACTGCATTGCACAATTTTCTGGGCCAACATTCACTGTCCCTCAAAAATGTGCAAAGAAATCCTAGAGGATAGTTCCTGGGTAGAAATTCACATTTCTAGAGAGGAAGATAGATCCTTCCTTCCCCGAATTGCGCAACATTGTCTTGGCGAGGTAGATTCTAGGCCAAGGCTACCCAGACTCGTCGATGGGCAACTGAAAGCAAATGTGAAAATGAAAGCATGGCGATACTGAGTGTAAGTAGAAGTGATTGATCATGCATGCAAACATCAAATGAAATATTCATAAAACAAAACAACATGCATGTGGGTGAAGTGAGTTGCTGAATCAACGACTGTTCGTGCAAAACAGTTTCACGCATGCGACAACAATGAGATATCAACGAAAACTGAAACGACGCTAGTACAAGCTAGTATGCATGTAAAATACAACAAGAATTCAAAGAAATAAAAAAACAACACTCACACAAGTGAAAACACAAAAAGCGACATAAATGTTGAAAACGACAAGTTGAGAGCACTTACCCGTGAATAACTGAGCCGGATGTGTCGAAGAGTCCTAGATGTGCTATGGGATGTTAGAGCTCCAAGATCGATGTGAAAGAGTGAGCTTTGATGCATTGAATAAATAGGTTTGGGCTCAAGACGCATATGCCACAAACCTAGGAAAAAGTGACACTTTGAGGAAATATTTTAAAATGATCTTTGCATGCAACCTCCAGCTACTAAAAATAGCTCCCTAAATTAAGGGATGCTTTTTTCATGCTACCTTTTGGTATTCTGGGAAAAGGAAGCCATGCATGCAAGTCAAGTTTCCTTGGTTCTGGATGGAACTGGTTAACCCAACTGCACATGCAAGAGGCTGCTCAAATGCTGGGAGAAAATGCGCATTTCTTGATGGGATTTGGGTTGGTTGATGAGGATATTTTTGTAATTTCTGGGTAGAGCAACTGACTGCTGCCCAGAATTACACAATTCCTAGGCTGAAAAGCCCTGCTGGGAGGAATTGCGCAATTTTCTGAATGAAGCCTGATTGGAAGGATTGCGCAATTCTGGAGCCCAGCAGGCTGCCAGAAAGAATTGAACAATTTATGAAGGGAAGGCTGGTTTCCCTCCAGAATTGTGCAATTTCTTCAAGGAGCTGCTGAACCTACAATTGGACCAAGTATGGAGGAACAACCTATGAGGGGAATGCATCAAGCTTTGATTGACAGGCTATCTTTGTGCAAGAAAAAGACATAAGCTTATGTACTTGATGAAGCAAGACAAGATGTTGTTAAAGGTTGGTAGGGAGGCTCCAAAAAGAAGCTAAGGAAAAATTTTGGAGGGTGGTTTTAGTCTCTACAACAAGTCTTCATTGTTACTTGATGATATCCTGAACGAAGATCCAAGTTGGTGAAGTAAATTGCTCCATGTAATTCATCCAATAATTCATCAATGACAGGAATGGGAAATTTATCTTTAATAGTGAGATTGTTGAGCTCCCTATAATCCAGACACATGTTCCATGATCCATCCTTATTGTGCACCAATATTACTGGAGCAGAGAAAGAACCTTGACTAAGTTGAATTATATGATTTCTGCAACCATACATTCGATTTCACTCTTTTGGGGATAGGGATATCTGTAAGGCTTGATGTTTGGAGGAACACTTCCTGGAATCAAATGAAATAGAATTATCATGATCATGAATAGGTGGGAGGCCTTTGGAAGTCTCAAATACCTTGAAATGATTGTCCAAGAATTTTTGGAGGTCTAGAGAAATATATGATTTCAATATTTGAACCTCTAGTGAACATAATTGTGCAATTATGCCCCATTGTTCTTTATTTAGAATATTTTACATGCCATTAGAGCTTATTATATTTCTTGGTTTCCCTGCGATACCCCTTAATTAAACTTCCTTTCCTTCCCAATAAAATTTTAAGAAATGTTCTTGAAAATTAAAAGATATTTACCCAAATGTTGTAACCATTGGACTCCTAGCACAACAATAACACCACCCATTGGAATGGAAAGCATTGGACTCTTCAATACATATTCTCCCATGGATAGCTTGATATTATGGCATTTTCTAGAGAAATTTATGGTTCCTCCATTTGCAACCATCCCTTGAAAATTTGGTGTTGGATATAAGAAGCAATTCAATTCCTTGGCTATCTTACAATGAATAAAATTGCCTGAATCGATCAACACTAAATTTTTCTTCTTGATATGTCCTTCTATCTTGAGATTTTGAGGAGTGGTAAATCCTGCCAATGCATTACAAGATATGGTTAGATTCATTTTTTCTTTCTCTGGGGTTGGTTCTTGGTGTATCTCCTCTTCTTTTGATGTTTCTTGTTCCTTTTCTTCCTCTTCTTCACAATCTATGTAAAATAATTTATTCTCAACACACTTATGACCTTTAGTGTATTTATTATCATGACTCTAAAAAGCCCCTTTTCTCCTTTTTTCTTCCAATTGTTGTGGTGTCAACCTTGTAGGTTGTGGAAGGCTAGGAGCAACAACACTTCCATCTTTATAGTTGTAAGTGGTAGGCTTCCTTGTTGCCATAATTTTTCTTTCAATTTTTATTGCCAACCTGAATGCCTTCTCCAATGAATTAGGTTCCCAATGGTGAACCTCATGTTGGATGTTATCCTTTAAAGTCCCTATGAATACATCAATCCTATGCTTATATGGAATATCATTTACCCTTATATTCAGTTTTTGGAAGTCCTCAATGTGCTCCAACATTGAACCCTTTTGTTTGAGATGTATCAATTGGCTAAAGAAGGTGTTTCTCTTTGTATCCTCATAATGTGCTATCATTTCCTCCATAAAAATTGACCAAGTGACAATTTGTTTACAAGAGAAAATCCATCGATACTGTTTTTTTCCCTAAGGAAAAATCGTAATTTCATTCTGTAGATGTTTGCAAGCATATGCTGTAAGAGTGGCCATGTCACTGTTTGAGTGATGCTATCAGTATAAAAACTATACCAAGTTGGGAGACTATTAAAATTTAATATGATATGTATTTCAAGTATAAATATGTACATAAAATAACAGTGGAAAATTATAAGTACAATTATAATCCCTGATAAAACATATAATCAGGGAATGTCGACCCCATTCTGTTGCTAGTCTTCATATGGTCGATGATAATATATGTCGAAGTATTGTTCTGTCTACTCTAGGATCATCTAGAGCCCTCATGGCTGGTGTGTGGCTTCCTTGGATAATCCGTTAGAAACCTGATTGTGTTCCCTATATATATGTTGACAAGAGATATAATCAAATTGTGATTTCGGAAGCATAATCTCATTCAAAAAATTCTAGAGTGTGTGCACGTGACATGCAGATAGTTGTTTAAACCAATTTATTATAAGTTTGGAATTCCCAAAAATCTGAATGTGATGGCATCCCTTCTCAAGTGCAAAATATAATAAATGACAGAGTGTAATGAGTTCAACAAAGTTATTTGTTCCATCTCCCAACCCCTTCTATATCTTATAGGAATGTTTTTCAATGATATGAAGTAATACACCCCCCCACCAAAGGCATGTAGTTGTATAGAACTGTCAAAATATGCCCATGGAATGTTCTTGTCGATAATATTAGTTGTTATATTGCGGGTTGTGTGGGGGCGGTCTTCCTCTGAAATGTTGTGATAAATGGAGATGAGATTTGTTGTGACATGAGGCCCGTATGGGTGATAACAGAGAAGATGAGTTTGTTTCTATGTAGCCAAATACTCCAACAAATTAGGAGAGGGAGATTCCTAATCCTAGGAGTGTGTGCTGCAGACCACCATGATTTCCATGCTTCCAAAATATTAGCTCCTTTCCATCTATAGTGAAGTTGTAGATTTGAAAGTACATCTTGCCAAAATGTGATAGTAATAGGGCATGAGAGAAATAAATGATCAATAGATTCTAATTCTTGTTTACAGAGTATACACTAGGTAGGTCCATGATATGATCACTTCTGTAGGTTATCCCCTGTGGGTGCTTTGTTGAGGTGAATGCACCACATAAATAGTTTAGCTCTAGGAGGCGCCTTCAATTTCTAGAGTGTACACCACTTTCTAGAGTGAGGTTAATTTGTTGAAAAATGGCTCTAATTGGTGAAGTATTAGAGTTCTTAAAAACTATGATACATTCATCTGATCATGATAAAGTAAGAATCAACAAAGTTTCTCTTGTTGACATTAGAACTTGTTTGCAAAATGCACAAAAAAAGATTGAATTTTTGCAGCTTGAATCTCAGCTACAAGAAGAAGAATTACAACAATGGAGTTGTCATTCTAAACCTGTTTCTGTTCAAAACAATGAAATAGACTCCCATAAACAACAAGTCAATAATATTGCAAATTCAAATTTAGTGCCTAATGCAACAACAGATTTGCATGCAAAAGTAGAAATTTAGTCTGAACTTCCCAAGTTGGTCATCAGACCTTGGGAAGAGTTTGTCCACAACAAGCACACAACTAGTCTTGGATATGAAAAGGATGTGTCCTTTCGCATTCTAGACTACTCAAAGCCAATTTAGTTTCAGAGTGTTGGATTCATTCATGATAGTTCACCTTCAGCTGTTTCAGATTCTGGTCCTCTTCCAAAGTAGCCACAATAGATTGTGAAATGCCAACACTGTGACCGAGTTGGCCATATGAAAGATCACTATTTTGATCCTCATCGATGTGAAAACTATCATAAAACCACCCATTCTTCACACAAATGCTTTAGAAACAAGCATACTGCAAGAACAAAGATTCATCTTGAATGGATCGCTTCTTGGCAATGGGCATCAACGACCAATAATATATTTCAGGCATATGTCTGAACTTGTTCTAGAGTATTGAACAATCTTGCAATTGAGTTTTCTCCATCATCTTACCTTGTATCTAACAGGGGGGGAAATGATGGTCATCTACAAGCTTCAAAGTCACATCAAGTAAGCCTGAGCCACAACCTACCATACTAGATTCAGAGTTGTAGCTAGAGACAAAGATTCCACTGAGCATGCCTTTAGTCGGTGATACCTCTTTAAAGAATTGGGGACACTTCCTCTAGCTAGTTTTGGAAGAGTTCCAGGAATTGCATTAAACATTCCAGGGTTGTTGGTCATCCTTAAACCATCATAGGTTGAGACCTCCCTTTTCAGGTTGAGGTTCTCCCTTCTATGCGGGGTGAGACCTCCCTTTCATGGTTGAAGGTTTCCCTCTTCAAAACATTAGGAGCACTTCCTCTAGCAGAAGACCTCAACTTCATGCCAGAATTGGAAGAGTTCCGGGAAATGCACTAATCGTTCTAGTGTTGGTGGTCATCCTTAGACCACCTACCTTATACCAACATTTTAGAGAGCACATTCAACCTAGTGCTGCCATGCATTTTTGCACATTTTATATTAGAGCTCTATTCTTGGACTCATACATAACCCATTGGATTAAGGGGGGGAATGTTGGACACCTAATCCTCTAAGGGTTGGTGTGGAATCTGAACAACCAAAAGGAGTCCAAGGGACCACTTGGAATATGAAACCAAGGGTCACTCCTATGTATTATAAATATGTATCATTGTGAATAAGAAATATAATCTCATGTTTATCTTTCCTATTTTGTCTCTTCCATGTGTGTGTTTAACATAAATGTACTTTTGAGTGACCACCTTAGACCATATATTCTTGGAAGTGAGAACATTCCATCCCATTTTCGCTGCTAAATATTTTGCAAAGGTGTCTAATTTTTTCATGCCCCATCCACCCCATTTCTTTGGAAGTGTAATGATATCCCATCTGACCCAAGAATATGTGTGGCATTCTTGTTTTCCTTTCCACAAGAATTTGCAACACAACTGTTGTATTATGTGCAGTATGCCCCTTGGAATCCAAGCCAGAGACATCCAATACACCGAAGTAGCTTCCACTATAGATTTGGTGAGAATGAGTCGGCTTGCCATGGAAAGCCATCTATGATGCCAGATGTTCAGACACCTTTCGATTTTTTCCACAAACCAAACCCAATCAACTATCTTATACTTTATAGGCTCGACTCTAAATCCCAGGTATTTAAGCCGATCAAAAAAAGGGAGGATAGTATAAGGAAATATCTATTGTGTTGTGTGAATTTCATTTAGAGGGCATCCAATAGTAGTTAGAGTCGATTTAAGTTGATTTCATTCCATGCCCATAGAGAAACAAAAATATCTAAGGATAGTGGAAAAAGTTTTAATGACTCTAAGCGATCCATTGGGAAATATGAGAACATCATCGACAAAGAGGAGGTGGGTAAGGATGTAGTTGTTGGTGATCTTAATGCCCTGCTATCTACCTAGTCTCTTTTCCTCAGATATGTACCAACTCATCCCTTCTATGACCAAAAAGAAAAGAAGTGGTGAGAGTGGACAACCTTGTCTGAGGCCTTGTTCAACATGAAATAAAGGTGAGGCAGATCCATTAATAAGAACACTGTATGAAACATTGGAAATACAACACATAATCCATTGAATCAATATCGTTCTCAGGTAAAGCCAGTTGGTGCAATCAAAAGCCTTTTCCAAATCAATCTTGACTATCATACCTTTTAGCTTCTTGATCTTGATGGAGTGAAGGACCTCCTATGAAATACCAATTGCTTTGTGAATATGTCAGTGGTTAATTGTTCTAGAGACATATGCTTAGATAAGATAGGTTTAAGGCAATTAGCAATAATATATGAAATGATCTTATATAGAAAATTGTAGAGAGAGATGGGTCAGAAGTCATTCAAGGTCTATGGGGCATCAGATTTGGGTATGAGAGCAATGAAAGTAGAATTAAATGCATCATACATTCGACCACTAGCATGACGTTCTTCTATGACCCGGAGAATATCATTACCCAAAACTTCAAAAAGGGCGAGGTATAAATATACTGGCCATCCATTTTTTCTTAGGCTTTTATCTTTCTTGAACCATTTGAGAGTGCCTTTTGGTTCTCCCAGAGTTACAGGCTGAACAAGTTCCTCTGCTTCTTCATGATTTACAAATCTAGGAAACATCCCTGCCACCTTGATGATCTCAGCAAGGGTAGCTTCCTGTGGAGCTTTGAATAGCCAACTGAAATGTGAGGTACTAAGGGTGGTCAGTTGGTTAAAGGTGTTTACCCGGTGGCCAATATCATCCTCCAATTGCCAAATGGTATTAATGGTCGGTTTACCATTTGAAAACTGATGATAAAACTTTGTATTGTCATCCGCATGCTGAAACCAAATAGCTCGACTCCAGAGTATCTAGGTTTCCTCTCTGTCCTTTTAGTATTATGTTCAGATCTGCTTCAAGTTTAATTAGTCGATATTTAGCTTCAAAGGTTTCAAAACCATGTCCATCCTTATCAACCACGTTTGCAAGTTAAACTTCGATATATTTGAGGAGATGGTCATCCCTTTCTCTTTTTTCTCTGGCCCATTCAATAGTCAGGGAAAATTTTAAGGATGGAAATTTATCTTAAACATTAGAAAACTTAGCGAATATTACTGATCCATAATATGCAAACTATAAAATGCTTGGTGATATTTTAGTAAAAAGATTCAAACTTCTAAGAATTTTATATAGCCTCCATAAAATTTTGGCGATTTTTAATGTAAAATATATTTTTGTTATAAAATTAGGGCGAATCATTTTTAGGAAAAAATGGGAATTGGTGAATCTTTTTTTTGTTGTTGGAAAAAACATGGAAAATTAGCCCATCTGCACATTAGCCCCTAAAATTTTCCATGTCAATAGTTTTGCGTTTAAGATAGAGAAACTTTTTAGAAAAAGCTTCAATATGTGTCTGTCCAGGAGGAGGGGAATGATATTTCCAATAATCAATAACCATGTTAGTGTACCCCTCATCTATGAGCTAGGTTGAGTTTAATTTATAGGGGGCTTTAGGCTTATGATCAACACTAGGAAATTCAAGGTATATAGGGGAGTGATCACATAAGCCTCCCGAATCCACCCATTTCTTGTATAGAGATAAATGGCCCAAAAGGGATTCTTTAACAAGGAACTGATCCAACCTTCTGGCAAGCATAACCTCTCTAGTCCTCTGATTACGCCAAGTAGGTTGGATCCGAGCCATAGGAATATCAATAATGTTATGGTCCTCCAATAGTGAAACGATATAATCAAATAGAGGATCAATATGAGCATTGTGTCCCATGATTCTGCATGGCTAATAGAGAAATTAATATCACCTCCAAAGATGATGTTGTCAGCTTGCATGTATGAGAAATTGAGTAGGTTTTCCCAAGAGGAAGCCCAACTGATGCAGGGTCCATAGACATTGATCAATATCGATTCCTTCCCAAGATCAGTGGTAAGTATGTCTGTTAGGTAAGCTTGACTCAGGATATAGTCGAAGTTGACCATGTTAAACAATGATGGTTTTGGGGCACATGGTATTGTGCACCCATGGTTTTTTTCTTGTGGTATTACACGTAATGGAGCCTATAAAAGGCTGGGAAGACTTCATTGTGATGTAGGCCAGGAGGTGAGCAGTGAAGGCTTACTTGGCCATCTTGGCCAAGACTTTGGCCAAGGTTAATGAGATCTCATTGGGTTGGGTTTTTCCTTGGATTTGGGGTTTTTCCAGTAAACATGTGTGTTTATGTGTTTATGTTTGTTGCTGGTTATTATTCATCTCATTAAATCTCAGTAATTAATTTATGTTCTCTGGTAAATTTCTTAACAATGTGAGCCACAATGATACCTCCCCCCCAAAATATTGAGCAGCTTTACAATCCAAGGATTATAACCTAATGTAATGCCTCCATATCATCCTTTGACATCAACTGCATGAAAGTTCCAACCAGGTACAAGTACTTCTAGGGAGGGGGTGATCAGGTCACTAAGTGCAAGAGTTTCTTGTAAGTAAATGATGTCCACCTTCTTAAGTTCAAGAAGTCTTCTGAAGGCTAGCCTTTTTACAGCACTAGCCATCCTAGGACCATTTAAAGATAACCACTTCATGGAGAACTGGGGGGGAGAGTTCAATGCTCTAAGGACCTTGTCAATGGGTAATTTTGAGCCATGTGCTACATCCAATCCATCTTGGATGATATCCTAGGAAATATTGGAGTGTCTACCTTGGGGGGCTTTGGTGGACATAGAGGAGGTGACAATACCCATGCCACAACAATCTTCGAATGAGGACTTGGTAAAGAACAAAGGAGGTAAGGATGACTCTGAAAAGAATCATTAGAAGGCTCAAATGAGGGAGCAAAGAGTGGGACATTAGGGATAGAAGGAGGAGTATTGGGGAAAGTGGGGGCAGAGGATACCGGGGAGAAAGTAATAGAAGGGTAGTCAAAAGAAGGTGCAGAGATGTAATGCAAAATGGATGTACTGAGTTGAGATAAAGATATAAATGCAGTAAAAATAAGATGAGAAGAGGAAGAAATACCCACATCTTTGGTCGTAGCAGACATAGCTGCATGAGATCTGGTAATGCGAGGAGAAGGTGGACGAACAACTTCTTTGCCTAGTCTTTGCATTTGTGAGGTTGTCTTTAGTGGGCCCACAAAAAACTTTGTCTCTTTCCTAGTGAACCAGTTGGAATATCTGCTACAATGTGTTCTGGTTGAGCTAATGAAGTAGAACTAGAAGCAAGCAAAGGGAAATCCTTATATATATGCCCAGTTTATGGCATCAACGACATCTATAGTGTACCCCCTCGTAATTAGGTATATGGATGTGACATGTGTTCCTCCATTGAATCTAAAAATCTTCCTATAAGCCTTCTCACGTATCCAAGTGCACAAGGATGTGATCCATTGCCATATTCTAGTGACAATGTATGATTTATAATAGTACAGGAAGATCCCCAGGTCATTACCAATTCTCTTAAGGACATCCTTGGACTAGAAATGAAGCAAAAGTCCTGGAAGTTGAACCAAGATTGGACCAACCCCTAGATTCTCACACTCCGGGTCAAATAGAGGACTCCATCACTTGAGTAATACCAGTGCAAGGTCAATGTGCCAGTACTTTGATAGGATCCAAGGGATGAATTCAGGTCTCTGAAAGGGTAGGGCGAACCAACCACGGGATAATGTAACCACCAAAGGAAATTCATCAAGCATCTGGACCCAAATTTCCAAAATCCATTGTCTTAATCGAGCAGCAGTATAAGACCTCCCCCGGACCCAAATGACCAATACCCTATCTACAGTGTCTAACACATCACCCATCTAAAGGTCTTCACCAAAAGTTAGTGAAATCTTCCTGCTCCTAGCCTTAATGCCTTTGAACTTCTTAACGGGCCTGGCCAACTTGCCAGAGGGATGATTTATAGAGGAATTGGATTTTGTACCAAGTCTAATACTAGCCCTAGGTCCCTCACCTAAATCAGGTGGCCGAAGTGTGGTGCCTTTGAAAAAACCCAAACTCGAAGGGTTTATAACCATTAATACCATTATCTCCACTTCCAATTTATTTTTATCATAAAGATGGTAATGGTGTAAATCTTGTTAAGATTTTATGAAGAGGAATATCTCTTTGATGCATATGATTCATGGCACCATGAGTTGGGTCAAAAGGGTTCCAAAACATTACAAGTTTAAATAATTTTAAGTTTTTGAATTATTTCGTCCAATGTTTGGTTCACATCTAAACATCACGCACCTCCGGATCAGATCTCATTCCATATATGTTTCCCCGCTCACTCACTTCAACTCCAGTAGGCTACACGAATGAGAGTTAATAGCAAATGCGACCCCCGATGTTGAAATGGTCAGCTTAGATCCAACAGACATGATCCATTCTGATGCTTGGTGCTAAGAACATATTAGTTACAACACTATCTGCCATAACCTATGGGGCCATCTGCCAAGCGGTCCCTTCCCACTTGCTCATCGAAATCACAAGTAAAGTTAAAATGGTAAAAGGTAAAGGTGATGGATAAAGCTAGTTTGTAGCTCTGGAGCTCGCCTCATTGACTTAGACCAACCCTAGATCACCACATGTCACCCTATGCCATCCCAAAAACTACCACTTGTACAACTACAACCTTCTCTTTACAAAAGCCCCTATTGCCCTAAAATTACCTCCTCGATAACGACTACTTGGTCATAGTAAAAAACTTCCCACCTGGACCTCTATGCAAGATTCACCTCACTGCATACTCTCAAAAACAACAGAAAACTTCCACATTCGTTTTCAGACCTTTTTGCGGGCTCTAGGTAACCTTGCACCCCAACCTCCTATGTTTTTTCACGTTTTGTCTCATATAGTAAAATGAAGCACGTGATGCCTACAACACCAAACACTCATGAAGTTAAAACCACTAGTGTTGTGCCCTTAATGAACCTCGAATGCCTTAATGAACCACTATGAGATATTTAACAATCATGTGAGGGGGGAAGATCCTTTTAGCATTGTTAACTTTGGTCTGTACTTCCAAATTGCACCCCAAAATCACCTCTTCCCTGAGCTCATATCTTGGTTGGTTGACTCATATCAAAGGGACACTAGTTGTTTTGTTTCTGCCTCCGAGTTAAAATCCTAGAAATAATTCCCCTCTTAATCCAAAGAGATTCGACTTTCCCAGATTCCTCCACTGCACATACATTCACTGATGCTACCCTAGTCCATCACTTTGATATACTCCCTTCAAAGGAACAACAATATTTCTTGGGCCAAATCCTCTCCCCTAAGGTCAAAACCCTTCTTGTAGAAAAATGGTTCCCATTAACTCTCTTCTGGACATCAGTCCAGCCTATCCTAGCTGCAATTAAATATTTTATGGGGGAAGATACCTCTCAGAAAGTGAGTAAGGGAATTTTGGGATGTTTTCATAAAATGAAACAGCTTGATTGCTTCCTCAACATCCTAGAATACCTCTCAGGTGCCATAAGATCTCAAATTCAATACTTCCTATCCTCGTCTTATTTTTTATACTACTCCTTGCTATTTTACTTGTTCTTATATTCTCACGTTGAAGAGTTCCAATGCTTGAATCTTGAGGTGTTTTCCCCTAACAAGTAGCAAAATTTCATCTTTGATGGGAATATCTTAGTAAGGAAAGGACCTGGTCTTGGGGGTTACTCTCAATTCATTTCAACCTTCATGGCCATTGCCTACAGAATCATCCATGGGATTCCACCTACTAGAATTTTCCCACAGCAGAGAGATCTCCTCCAACTCAATGAGGAAGCTTCCATAGGAGACCGGTACCTCTATGAGGATTACACATAACTTCAGGTTTTTGGTTGTGAACTCCCTCCATATCGCCTACATGCCTATGAGGATATTTTCACTTGAGTTCATCAAACAAGTCCTCAGTGTAGACCTAACCCATTTCATACTAGCAAAGAAAGGTTACATTTTCAAAATGGGACAACCTACAGGCCCCTTTGTGGTAAACACAAGACAAGCTTTCAAAGTAGTTGAAGCCCTACTTGAAGCCATGGAGTTTGAAAAGGGATATGTTTGGAATTACGACCCCCGAGGCATCCTTGCTCAAAGGAGAGAAACGGTTAAAGCCTCAACTTATGTACATGATCCAAAGCCTGATATTGAATGAAAAGCTATCTTTGATTCTTGGCCTCTTAATACATAGATGGAGATCGAATCCCTAGTCAACAAGTGCAAAGCACAAAAGAGGATGACTGACTCATCAAAAGAGGTTGACATGGAGGAAGGTCATGTGCATAAAACAGCAAGGGGTCAAACCCTAGAGCAAGAATAGGGTCAAAGCTTAGATCAAGAACTCGAGGAAGTGGATATATGGCTGGAAAAACTAGTTGCGGAAAGCCCGAGCTTCTAGATTAATCTAGAGATCCCACCGATAGCCTCTAATACATCCTAAATCGAGGTGTCCATCCCGGATCTGGGAAGTAGTATAGATATTGCAGGTGCAAGTTGGGCACCAGGGAGGGTTATTCAGGTCAGAAGTAGGAAGGCAAGGGAAAGATTGCATGTTGGGTGTGGAGCCTGGTTATCTTCTGTATTCAAAGGTATCGCCACATTGGACCCCAGTTTGTAATAGGGCAGCAATGCCTCCCGTAAAATATTCGCTGCAAGGGGGGTCTAGGGGGGGTCAAGGAAAAGGTTTTGTATAAGGATCAACTGTAGGAAAAGAAATAGCAAAAAGAAAATAGAGAATACACAATGCTTGATGAGATCACGTAAAAAGTGATGGTGCCTAAAAATTATAATGATCAACATCTAGAACAACAACCACAACAACAAAAAGCACCTCAAGCACCTGAAAGTGGTGTTAGAAGATCTACAGGGATAAGTAGACCCCCTGAACGATACGCTCCTTCATTATATTATGTATTGTTGACTAATTCTGGTGAACCAGAATGTTATGAAGAAGCAGTACAGGTAGAAACCAAGAAGAATTGGGAGCAAGCCATGAAAGAAGAGATGGACTCCTTAGCACATAACCAAACTTGGGACTTAGTCAGGTTTCCCATGTTGGTTGATAAAAGGTGTCTTTTAAAACTCCTAATTACCCCACATTAATCATTAACCCGGGCAAGTCCTTTTATTCCAAGAGCATACACAATATGTGCATGTTATGAATCCAGAGAGTAATGTTTCTTAAAATGAAGTATAAACCTTTGATACAAGAGTAAACAGATGTATTTATAAAACTCAAATTGCAACTGCTAAAGGAAATATTGCATCTAAACATCAAGACTTAATCCTCTGCTGAAATTGTAATCAAATCTCACACAAACAATTCAATTAACAATAGCATCAACCGAGAGCATAGTAGAAATAACCGATCTCTTCTTAGCTGATTCAATCTAAATCACACTCAATCTCTAAAAAGTAATCTAAATGGAAATGATGTCAATCTGAGAGTTCAATAGTGATAACCAAACTCTTACAGCTGATTAAATCAATATGATTCACTGCTAAATAATTTGATCTACAATAAGCGTAAATAGAATCAAATGCCAATGCTGCAAAACATGTAAAGAAAATGTACTACTTCAATACAGGAAAGTGGTAAATAGCAAATCAGATAACCTCATAGAAAATGGGAAAACTATCAAACCAATCAAACTTGTGAGAATCAGAAATATATAACATAAGGGAACAGTTGAATCCACCAGAGGTCGGGCCCTTAGCCACCAGTGAATACTGCTGAGCTATTTCAGAGATACAAATGAACATCAATGTCAATTATATATTAATCATTGAAATCAAGTCTCATTACAATACGGTCGTGTTCTCCAACAACACGAGTCTGTAAATTAAAATTACAATTTGAAATAACAAAGATCGATCCCCTTTCCTCCTACAATATTTTTCTTTCATAGTCAGAAAGAGGTAAATGATAAATGCAATCCCTCAGGATCTCTCGATCCTGAGGGATTCGCAACCAAATGCTATCTTCAGGCACACTTCATATTTGGTGTTGATCCTCATGATTCGTCCTCCGATCTAACTACAACCGAGAGATCCTGAGGGATTCGCAACCGAATGCTATCTTCAGGCACACTTCATATTTGGTGTTGATCCTCATGATTCGTCCTCCGATCTAACTACAACCGATGTGCCCCATTCTGTCATCATTGTTTTATGTTGTTCCGTCGCTAGGGAACAACAAATGTTCCTTTCGTCGTTTCTCTACATAAAAAGGAGTAAAATTTAGTTATGATAGCTAAATCTTAACTGAGAGTAGTTCATTTGTTTCTTATCATAATCCATCAATATGTTAGCGTATCGAGATATGAAAGAGATAAGAAAAGAAGAAAAAGGTGATGTAATTAAGAGTAAATACATACCCATTTCATAACTCAACATACTCCCCTGCTTACCCTGTTTCATGTCCTCATGAAAAGTAAGTAATTCTTATGCAGTGCAGTTAAAGAGTAGGCAGGAGAGGAAGCGTCAAAAATTGGTCTAAAACCATGATGTTGAGCCAGGAGCACAAAGGCGGGCCCTTCCTTTCCTTCAGGGAATTCGTAGTTAGCCTGATAAGCTTAAGGGGGATACCAAATAATGGGGCTCCGAAACCAACATCCTAACCAATAAGGTCCTTCTCTCAAAATAAGATTGCTATAGGTGACCAAACAGGCTGCAGCTGCCTTAAAATTTATATAATTAAATGGTTCTCTATTTTGCACACTATGAGTGGAGATCGTCCATCTGAGCTTAGATGCAGTCAGAGAGATTTCTTGAATGGAGAGGAAATATGATACTTCTTTCTATACAATCTCCTTGTGAATGGGTCCTAAAGTTTTAATCACCCCTTCTCATGTCATTAGACTCTTATGGTTGGCAAACATTTGTAATGTGTGCTTAGGTTCACTTCTCACTCAAAGATCCAATCCATGTTCCCGTCTTTGAAATGCATTATAAGCTTTAAACCATTTGAGTTGGTTAACTGCAAATGAAATAAAAGCCTGGAATTGAACATCTCTTACAAAATGGGTAGGGTTCTTTTCCACCTCGTTCTCTAATATGAAATTATGCAGATAAAACTCATAAAGAAGCCTTTGGACCTTCAAACCATGATGCTTGCAGCAATGTATAAAATCTTCAATTGTTCTTAGTTCAATTGGTTTACTAGCTCTCATGGCTTTAATTTTCAATAACAGGGATCGTTCTAACAAAAACAAGGCATAATTGGTGGTGGGAGACCTCCATGCTAGGACATCCGTATACAGTGAGCAGATGGTGTTTGTTTGACTTATGACTTTGTCTAGTTTGAACTTGATCTTCTCCATTTTGTCTTCTGCCATTCAGCATCTGTCAAAAGTCTTACTCTTTGTTGTATTCATTTCCCGAAGCTGTTTATGTAGCTCTTGATATTTCTGCCAGGAAACCGTTTCTTGTTCAATTCGTTTCAACGCAAGCCGTGCTTGTGCCAATTCTTCCTGAAGATTCAGTATAATGGGGTCATGGTGTGTTATGATGTCTTTGGCTTGTATGCCCGTCTAAGTGCTTATGCTATGAGAAGGGATATCTTTTATCTGTGTTTCTTTATTGTGGGAGGTCCAAACCTTCGTTTGAGTGGCCAAGCTATAAGAGGGTACATCTTTTGTCTATACTTCTTTGTGGTGGGAGGTCCAAACCTCTGTCTGAGTAGCTTCATCTACTAAATCTGCATGTTGTTCCTCTTGAGTGATGACTGTTTTAGTAGGTGTGGGCTTAGTTTGAGTTCGTGTAGCCCTATCTTCATAAAATTCTATTTGCATGGCCACATTTACTACCTCAAGGGTATTGTTTAAAACATTTCCCATTGTGATTTATTTTATTTTTCTTCGGAGCCTTTTGACCATCTTGCAAAGCTTATGGTGTTCTTTTCTTAGCTTCTTTAATTTCGTTTCGGCTCTATACCTTTTCGGAGGAGTAACTGGTCTGCTGATAGTCTTGTTAATAGCTTCTGTCTCTAAAGAGCCCAGTTTTTCACCCTAGCTTTGTTCCAATAAGACTGTGTCTCCAGATTGATTATTAGATTCCTGAATAATCTTTGTCTCTGCTTCTTCTACTTGGCCTATGTTTTCTAGGTCTAGACCTTCGTGGTTGTTTTCAACTGGGAGAATGTCACCAGATTGGTTCTCTAATTCCTAAATAGCCTCTATATTTGTTTCTGCTTCACAATTTATATCTTTTGAGGGAGACAAAATTCTGGTATAGCCAGAATTCCCAGGAGATTGGGTTTCTCCTAAGTTAAGGTTAAGCGGTCCTTCAGGTTGCATGTAGACATTCATGTTGGCCAGGACCTGGGCCATCCCTGTCTCGAAATCATGCAACAGATTGTCTTGAGAACTCATATTTGGTGTTGGGAGAGGTACCAATTCGTTTCTTCATTCATCATCAGAATGCCCTGCTCCTTCCTCAGGTTCTAGTTCAGGGTTATCTTGTCCTTCTGACTCTAGTCGCAAGTCTTGTTCACTTATTGGGTTGGATAATTCTATGGGTTGACTAGCGCTACCTTGAGGATTTTCAGACGCTCCCTACTTTGACTTCAACCTTGTAGATCATCTATGTTGGTGAGTTATGCTTCTTGAAAGGGTAGTCCTCTTTCTTTATGGAATAGGGTTAGGTGCTGGCAGGTCTTCACCTCTTTCGAGGGCTAATATTAGAGCATCCCAGGTTGATTGTTGTTGGGTAAGGTTGTGACTAATTATTAGCCTAATCAGAAAATGGTGGTTAACTACTGTTTCTATGTTTTGAGACCATCTCAGCCTCTTAGGAGTGTCACAGAACAATGAATTCAACAGTGCAAGAAAATTAACAGAGCATTTTTGTTTTAAAACTGCTAAAAGTTTGAGTTGTCGTGGCCTTACCACATCTTTACGCCCATCATAGGTAATATAGTTTTGGAGAATTCGTGCCAATTCTCCCCATGGCTCTTCTAGAGAAGATGACCGAATGCCTTTACCCTTCTTGTTTAGCTCCTGTCCTTCGTCCTTGAAAGCCTCCATAGCATCATGCAACTTTAAGCACTTACTAGCCCATACTGGTGCTTCTGCTAGCAACCCCAACACTTCTGCTATCACATCATCTATTACAATGATTTGTCTTCCTCTTACCAAGGATTGTCCATTCTGTAGATGCCGTAAAAATTCGATGGCAATTTCCTCATTGGGGGGTTGAAATCTTGTAAAATATGTTGTCCATCCTGCGTGAGCTATAATTTCCCTAGCTTCATCGGAGAGAGCTAGTGTTAAAGGCTCTCAGCACACTATTCTTCCTCCCATGATGCTTGACTTCTGCAAACGATTAGTGTAGTGGAGAAAGCACAACAACAAATAGAGCTGAGAGATGGAACAACAAATGGTTGTAATGGCTCTATTAGGTGATGCTTTATAACATAAATACTATTATGGAGGACTGTTATAATGCCACACGCTCTATGATCATGGGATGTCATATTGTTCTACAAAATCAAATGAAAAGATGATAGTGTATGCATAAGTATACTGGAGTTCCTCGCCCCCTCTCGAAATGATAGGTCGCCTACAACTGAATGAATGAAAGGAGGATGTGCTGGTGGCGAAGTACAGGGGTGATGGATTGGGTAATGAAAGTGGCCAGGTACATATATTAATGAAAGGATCATAAAGGATATTGGAGTAATGAAAACAAGGTGTGTAATGATAATTATCAATAAGTGATAAGATGTCGTGAGGTGATGCGATAAAGAAAAAGGATAGCATATGCAGGAAATAATACTTTTCCACCGTTATTCCACTTAAAACTATTGTGATTGATTTTAAAAGATTAACTCATGCATAAAGTTTCAAGGTAAGTTAGGGACATAATCTCTCCATAGAACAAATAGAAACATAAGAAGAGGATATTATAATAATTATTGATGTAGAAAATGAAACTTCAATACCATAAGCAGAGCTTCTGTTGCCTGTAGGCATCCATAGCCTCGACAGAGTTGCTTTCTAACCCTTGGGAACCATGGTCCTCTATGTATAATTGGGGAAGTGCATTATGATGTCCATAGTAGAGACCAATGTGCTGGTATGGTAACCATATGAACAAATTGCCATTCACTGGGAAGTAGCGAAAGTGGTTAGGTTGGCTTGTGATGAGACCTCCTATTCTAAGGACTTTGTTTCTTGATGCATCCATTGGCTCATATCCCTAGTGTGGTGGCCATAGTGGGAATGCCACTTTGCTGCTTCCTTATGATCATGGTAGGCTGGCTCGTGATGAGACCCCCTATCCTCCATCTATGGAAAAATAATAAAATTGTTAGTGAATATATATCTATATATATCTATATATATATATATATATATATATATATATATATATATATAATATATATATTATATATATATATATAGATATATATGTTTTTTTTAAACACTCCCCATTTTATATATAGAGGGTGGCTCAGTACTCCTTAAGAGTAGGGATGGTGGAAGAAGTTCGAACATATCAATAGAAAAAATATACCCATAGTCTTATTGATAATAAACAGAGAGAGTTATACGAGATAGGGGAGAATCAATCAGTTTGATTTATAGTGGAAATGAGGACAATGAAGTGATATAGATAAATGTGTCCTTTCTTTTTCGATTATCACAAAGCAATCTTGTTAAAGATGATAATATTCAAGATATTTGCTTATTTCAATAGACTCCATACTTGTTGTCCTTAAATATGTATTGTACTTTTATGCCATAAAGAGGATCATAAAGAGTGAACTAGGATGGCCTAGGAATGATCATGCAAGGAGGAGAAAGGGTGTTCTCAAAAATACTCACAAGGTGTTGTTCCCTGAAGGGAACAATAAGAGAAAACACACAAAAAAAGTGTTGTTCCCTATACAGAACAGAAAGAAAAAACACACAAAACGTGTTGTTCCCTATAGGGAACAACAGCTATTCCCTATAGGGAACACCAAGGAAAAAATACACTCAAAAAGTGTTGTTCCCTGTAGGCAACAACAAAGAGAAAATACACGCAAAAAAGTGCTATTCCCTATAGGGAACAACAGCTGTTCCCTGTAGGGAACAACAAAAAAATGCACGCAAAAAGTGTTGTTCCCTATAGGGAACAACAACTGTTCCCTATAGGGAACAACAAAGAAAAAATACACGTAGAAAGTGTTGTTCCCTATAGGGAACAACAAATGTTCCCTATAGGGAACAATAAAGAAAAAAATACATGCAAAAAGTGTTGTTCCCTATAGGTAACAACAACTATTCCTTGTAGGGAACAATAAAGAAAATATACACGAAAACTACTGTTCCTTATAGGGAATAGTAGTTGTTCCCTGTAGAGAACAACAAAGGAAAAATGCACACGAAAAGTGTTGTTCCCTGTAGGGAATAACAAAGGAAAATAGGAAAAAAACTAACAAACAATCATCTCTATTGTTCTAAGCAAATACAATCAAATAGAAAGAAAACAAAAAAGCAATTTTATGTACAAGTTTCAAAAATAAATTCTTCACTAGACTGGTGTTGTCGAAGAGTTTCCCTCTTCAACGAGAATTTATATCATGGAATCTTCACGTATCTATTGGCAAAAGGATTCCCTTGTTAGTGGTTTGTGGTAGAGGAGTACTCGATGCCCATTTGCTTTAAAAGAGTAGCCAGATCCATCAATGGTGGCTAATGTAAGGGTGCCATTATTGTGCACCTCTTGTATCTCATAGGGACCTAACCATCTAGTTTGGAGTTTGCCCGGGAAATCCTGGAACCTAGAATCATATAGAAGTGCCCGGCCACCTTCATGGAATATATTTTTCTTGATAAGGGCATCATGTCATTTTTCTCTTTGTTGTTGAATCAGTGCAGTATGCTGAAGAGCTGATAGCCAAATTTCATCCAATTCATTGATTTGATGTAGTCTATTAACCTGTGCTTCATTCAAACCCAGCCCTACTTCTTGGGTTATCCTCAATGTTTGAATTTCAAATTCTATGGGGAAGATAGGTTCATTGTCAAACACTAGCTGATATGGGGAGTATCATGTGGTATTCCTCCAAGTCGTGTGATATGCCCACAGGGCTTCCAACAATAGGGTAGCCCACTCACGTCTATGTGAGGCAACTGTCTTTGTTATAATGGCCTCAATTACTTTGTTGGTACTTTCTACCTGGTTGTTTGCCTGCGGGTGGTATGGACATGTGATTCTGTGCAAAATGTGATGAGTTTTTAGTGTAGCAGTGATCTTATGGCCTACAAATTGTGGCCCTCCATCCATAATTATCTCTCTAGGCAAGCCATACCGCACGAAAATTTGGAAAAGGAAGTGGACTACTGTGTCCTCTGTTGCCCTTGGTAATGCTTCTGCCTCCACCCATTTAGTCACATATTCTGTTGCAACCAGTATATATGACTTTTTATTAGATGATGGATTTTTTGGGCCTATGAAATCTAACGCCCAGTGTTCAAAAGGTTCGATGACTAACTGTGGATGTAGGGGCATCAGGTCAGATTGGCCAGGGTGGCCCATTCTTTGGTAGCTGTCGCATGCCTGGACAAATTTCTTGGCGTCCTTAAAAATGGTGGGCCAATAATAGCCTATCTGTAAGACTTTATGTCCAGTCCTGCGATCTGCAAAGTGTCCACCGCAAGGTCCATCGTGGTAGGCCTTTAGGATATCATAGATTTCGTATTCCCTAACACACCTATGGATATGCATATTGGCTCTTGTGTCAAAGAGGTATCCTCCGATCCAAGAGAACCGAGTGCTGTGTTGCACTATTAATTTTCTTTCTCTGGGCATCAGGTGTTTGGGTAGTTTTCCCACAGCTAGGTAATTCGTGACATCTGTGTACCATGGTGTTTTCATGGTCATAGTAAATAGGTGCTCATCGGGGAACTAGTCTTCTACCGCCACTGCGTCATCTATTCTTGGCACACGCGAGAAGAAGTCTGCCACCAGATTTTCCTTTCCTTGTCGATCCTTGATCGTTATGTCAAATTCCTGCAAAAATATTAACCATCGTGTCACTCTTCCATTCGTAATAGGTTTATTAGCTAAATATTTGATAACAGAGTGATCAGTATACAAAACCATAGGGTATCCTATTATATAGTGTCTGAATTTGTTAATAACATAGATTACAACTAGAAACTCCTTCTCGGTCACTGTGTAATTCAACTCAACAGGAGTTAAATTTTTGCTGATGTAGTATATTGCATAGGGTTTCTTGTCTTCCTCTTGGCCAAGAACTGCTCCAATGGCCATATCTGATGCATCAGATGAAATCTAGAATGGTAAATCCTAGTTCGGGCCCCGTAGTACTGGGGCTGTTGATACTAGTTGTTTTAATTCTATAAAGGCAATGTCACATTTGTCAGTCCATATGAAATCAATATTTCCTATCAAAGAATATAATGGTGTAGCAATTTTGGAGAAGTTTTTTATAAATCTTCGATAATATCCAGAAAATCCAAAAGAACTATGTACTCTAGTTTGAGTGTAGGGGGTAGGGAGTAAGAGGATTACCTGAATTTTTGTTGGATCTACCTAAATTCCAGTTGCTGAGATGCAATGACCCAGGATCAGTCCTTCGGTCATCATTATGTGGCATTTATCATGGCTTAAGCAGAGCCTAGTAGCAATGCATCTTTCCAGTACTTTCTCCAGTGTCTGTAATGCCGACTCGAAGTCATCTCCATAGGGTGTAAAATCATCCATGTACACCTCTAATTCTTCGTTTATCAAGTCTGCAAAAATATTGAGTATGGCTCTCTGGAATGTAGCAGGTGCATTGCACAGTCCGAAAGGTAATACCCTGTAAGCAAACATCCCCCAAGGAAAAGTGAAGGTAGTCTTATCTTGGTCTTCAGGGGCAATTTGGATTTGGTTGTAGCCACTGAAGCCGTCCAAGAAAGAGGAGATTTTTTTACTTGCCAATGTGTCTAGAACCTAGTCGATAAACGAAAGGGGAAAATGATATTTTTGCATTTCTTTGTTAAGTTCTCTGTAATCGACACATATACACCATTTCCCATTCTTTTTAGGAACCACAACTATTGGAGAAATCCATTTGCTATCAAATATAGGATAGATGAAATTTACATCTAACAGTTTCTATAGTTCGTCTTTAACAACATCCTTTAGGTGAGGGTTTAATCTTCGTTGAGGTTGTCGAAAGGGTCTCGCATCTTTTTCAGTGTAGATGTGGTGCATACATAATTGGGGGTCAATCCCTTTCATATCTGGGTAATCCCAGGTGAAAGCCCCTTTATATTTCCTAAGGAGTTGGATAAGCCTTTGCTATTGGTCGCCAGTCAGGTTTTTGTTAATGTTTAGGACTTTCCCTAGCTCAATTTCAATGGGTTTACTGTTATAAAAAGTTGTTGTTGGTATTTTTTGGTCATTGATATCTTTTAAAGGATCTTCTTCAATTTTGTTATCCAGGGCTGCTTCAATCATGTGACATTTTAGATTAGATACGACAATTGGGTGGTTAATGTAAGTGTTAATAATTTCATCCTCTGTTTGATTCTTAAATTCAAGAGAATCTGCTACAGTTAGTGGTGATCGAATATTTTCAATTAAATATGTTACAGGTTGCTTCCTAGTTTTTATTATAGTTAGGTTTGGCTAAGCTGGAGGATATAAAGCTAGGTTCTTCACATTGTTTCCTCTGGCTATAGTCATATTGCCTGTTCGACAGCTTATATAAGCATATGCGGTCACTAGCCAAGGTCTTCCTAATATTAGAGGATGTCCATCTAGCCGGTTTCTAGGATTAATAATCAAGAAATCTGCAAGGTACTCCCAAGAATCTACAGACACCATTACATCCTATAAAGTCCCTTTTGGTTTAATAACTGATCGGTCAACAAGTTCTAGCAGGGTCGTAGTTGGATCTAAGGCTGTGATGCCAAGTCTCTAACAGTTTGTTGTTGTGAGAATATTAATGGTTGCCCCTAGATCGACTAACGCATTGGGAAAGTGTTGTGGTAAAAACACAACCTCTCCATTATTGATATGTTCACTTCAAATAATGGGGACTCTTTCTATAAAATTTTGGCTAAACACCTTTTAGGATTTTTATTTAGTCAATTATCCTACGCTTTTGTTAATTTTTCATTTTCTTTAGATTCTTGTTTTGATTGTTTTGTTAAAATCAATTTTTCATAAAATTCCCATTGATGCTTGTTTTACCTCATTTGGTCAACCGGTTTGTAAATGACACTCCTTTGAAAGTCTATTAATTTATGTAGCCTGGGTTAAAAATGCATAAAAAGGTATAATATTCCATTTTTGTAAATATATTAGTTCAATAATGCATTTATTCTAAATATTAACCCCTAGTTAGCTATTACTAACATTGTTCATTTTTACTTATACAGTGAAATCATGAAGCATTGGGATTTAAGAAATTTACTCCAATTCCCAAATCAATTACTAATCTTAAAAACCCAGAATATTGAAGTGGTTGTAGTTTATTTTTATTATTTTTATTTATTTCCAAAGGCAGTAGTCTATAACGCGACTTTTTGAAAGCCTTTCCGGCAGATTTTTCCAGTCAAAATCCGGCAGCAATTCATTGGAATCCCAAGTTTGATAGCTAGTTTCTGCACAATCAATGGCTCCCAGGGGTTTTTCAGGGCGCTGAATTCCAAATATGCCAGTTAAAAAACCACCCATTTTAACTACTAAAAATCAAGATTTAACCTCATTTCTTCCACCGGATTCCGTCACCGGAATCTCCAAAAAATCGCATTATAAACAACTCCTTTCCAAAGTAGCTATCGTTTAAATAATTTCAATAACTAAATTTCGTTAAAATAAAACCAAATAAAATATTAATATTTAATTATTAATCTTAAATTAATTATATTAAATATTATATAAATTAATTAAATTAAAATTTAATATATAAATTAATATATATAAAATAAAAGTTAAATGTATCGGGAGTTTACATCGCATCGGAAATTTCTTATCGCAATTTTCATAACAAACCCTTGACATCTCCATTCCCCGATCATCTCCATTCCCCGATTGCTGATATGCGATGGCAATAAGTCAAAAGGCATGGCATTAACTTATGTTATAAAGTTTATAACACATTTGTTTGTGTTTAACTTTCACTCATATGCAATGGCAATAAGTCAAAAGGAATGGCATTAACTTATGTTATAAAGTTTATAACACATTTGTTTGTGTTTAACTTTCACTCATACGTATGAGTAAAGAGGTAGGATAGTGGTAGGTTAATATTCAAATAGTTATTTAAGATTT
>APFE031148323.1:50722-66678 GCA_000404065.3 Pinus taeda | reverse complement strand
TATATATATATATATGGAAAATTGTATAAGAAAACAAACATGTATATGATAAAAAATTGTACTAAATTGTGATGTATTTTTGTTAAAGAAAATAAATGAAAACAAGTATATGATAAAAACATGTACTAAATTGTAATGTGTATTTTTGGTAGGTTTGTTAAACCATATAAGAAAAATAATGAAGACCCATGAGCTAATTGTATCTCAAAGTGTTTTTTTGGAAATAAACTCTAAATTGAAATACAATTATGGAATAGAAATTTAAAAAATGTAAATAATGAAATGATATATCACTAATTGTAATTGTAATGGAGTAGTGAAGTTAATAAAAATTTTAAATGTTTATATGAAAGATGGAAAATAATTGACCATAAAATATTAAAATATTCTTTATATTTAACATAAGAAAATAAATAAAGACAAGTGTATGCTAAAATTTTGTGTTAAATTGTGATGTATATAATTTGGTGTTCTAGTAAACCAAATAAATAAACAAATGGATGAAAATATCTAAGCTAATTATGGTTTGTATATTAACTCCCATCACCCATAGCCTCATATATATGAGATTATAATTTGCATATTAACTCCCCGCTACCTCCACCTTTAATATGCAAACCATAATATATGAGGGTGTGTATGGGGAGAGTTAATATTCAAACCATAATATATGAGGGTGGGGCCACGGGGAGCTAATAAGCAAAGCATATGGAAGGTAATAGGTACAAACCTTAATAATAATTATGGTTTGGGCATTAACTTCCTACAACCCTACCCTCACTCTCATATATTATGTGCAAATCATAATATATGAGGGTGAGGGTGACAGTGGAGTGGGGATGGTACGAGACCAAAAATTATAATTAGTATGGTTCACATATTAACTCCCCTCAACCCAACCTTCACCCTCATTATTATAGTTTGGTATGGTTTACATATTAATTGCCCCCATCCTATATTATAGTTTGGTATGGTATGGTTCATATTAATTGCCCTCATGCTCACCCTCATATATGGGGTACTCATCCTCATATATGGCAAGGGTAGATTTGCATATTAACTTTGTCTACCCGCCCTCATATGATATGGTTTACATATAAACTCTCTCATTTATATAGAATTTTTTTTGAAATAAATTTTAAATTAATGTAATTGTGAAATACCAATTAGGTAAAAAAAAATAAAAAATTATTATTAATCTAGTGAACTTAATAATAAATTTAAATATCCATTAAAAAGTGTGAAATTGTTAATAAATATATTATGAAGATTTTTTTGTATGAAGATGATTTATTCAAAATTTGTATTTTAATTTAAAATAAATTTAAAAAAAATATGAAAGTTAAGTTTTATGAAAATTTTGAAAATTAAAAAAATAATGAAACTGCCTAATTGCATATTATAAATTTTATTTTATTAATTTGGGAATATTTTGGATAAAAATTTCCAAATTTTACCATAATCAAAATAACGGATATTATATCAAATTTGAGCGAATACTAAAAGGTAACCATTTAACTTTGCAGGCTATGGCCCATATTATATTAAATTTGAGTGATTAAGGATGCCCATACTATATCAAAATTAAGTGGTAACGAAAAATTAGGAATCTTAACTCAACTACTCCTAAGATGCTGACAAATTAAGAAGTTCACAATGAACACGGCGGGGCCGATAAGGAATCTCTGGATCTAAGTTCCCCACTCTGTACAGAAATCATTGATTGGAAAAATTCTCTATATATAGGCGAGATGGTAGCAATTTCATTTCACAACTACTGTGCAGGCCATTCCCAAGTGTGTAGGGCGGAGAAATCTGTGAGACACCCGCCATCACCATGAGTTCTTTGGCTGTAGATGATGCAGAAAGACGCGTAGGCGATTATCATCCCAACCTGTGGGACGATGCTCTCATACAGTCGCTCTCCACGCCTCATGGGGTCATTCCCTTTCATTAATTTCTTTCTTTCGTTCCTTCTTTCTTCCATTCTGTAAGAATGGCCTGCTTCTCTCTTGTACTACCATTTCCCATATTTTGCAGTTTGAAAGAGCTCTAACCTGCACTGCAATTTACTGTATTTGAGCAGGCATCTCCGTACCGTGATGTTGCTGAGAAACTTATTGGCGAAATAAAGGAGATGTTCGCTTCAATTTCGATTGAAGATGGAGACGATGAGATATGTTATTTCCTTCAACGCCTTTGGATGGTCGATAACGTTGAGCGTTTGGGGATTAGTAGACATTTCGAAAATGAAATCAAAGCAGCCATGGAAGATGTTTACAGGTATAGCCACTGTTTACAGGTATAGATGTTTTTGGACTTTCCACTTTAAGTAACTATTTATTTTCCACTTTAAGTAACTATTTATTTTTTAATGTTTACTATAATTATTAGATGTTTTTCGACTTTTCAATGTTTATTATAATTATTAAATGTTTTTGAACTTTATATAATTATTAGATGTTTTTAACTTTTTCTCCCTATTCAGTAGCCATTGAAGATGTTTACAGGTAAATCCAGATGGTTATGGTTTACTTTTTTTAATATATAAAGCATAAATTTTATTATTTATTTTTATTTTTTAGTTATATACGTCTTGTAAAAAATGAGAAAATCCCAAATGGCTTAAGTGTCAGAACTATTTATAAGCCTATTATTATTAAATATTTTTTAATTTAATATATAATAGATTAATTTATTTATTTTTAAATAATAAGTTTGAATTGTTGAATTTATTTGGAAAATTTATAATTTCATAATAAATTTTATCAACAAAAACTGACTCAAAATTTTAAAAAATATAATAATTGAATTAGGCTGTTTTTTAATAGTAGTTGGTGTAGGTTTCCTATTTCAATTTAAGGTGGAAGAGGACCTTTTGACCTTTTATTTTTTATTTTTTTATTTGACCTTTTGACCTTTTATTTTTTATTTTTTTATTTGACTCTTGGATTGATTCTCAAGGGAATATGCTCAGTATATGCTTTAGCTGAATGCTTATCAATGGTTGTAGTGTGTTACATAGTTTGTTAGGTTGCATTGACTTTTAATAAGTTAAAAGAATTAGATTCTTGTCAAGTGGCTACCCACCCACCAATTTCCTAGGGATTTGAGATTGTTCTAATTCTAATATATTCTTATTCTAATTAGATGGAGAAATTACTATATAAACAAATTTTATTTAGCAAGATAGTCCATTTTACAATAAGATGTGTAATAATTTTTTTTCCCAAATTAAATTATATTTGTGCCACATGGCTCTAGACCCACCAATTTCCTAGGGATTTGAGATTATTCCAATTTTAATAAGTTCATATTTTAATTAGATGAGTAAATTGATATATAAGCAATTTTTCTTTAGCAAAATGATCCATTTTACAATAAAAATAAAATGTGTAATTCTTTTTTTTCTTTGCAAGTTAAAGTTGACCCATAACTTTTTTATACATAGTTAATTATGTAAATATATACATTAATAAAGCATTCTTCCTACTGCAATAATTTTTTTACTACCATATTTGTTTTTATATTTATAAAGCTTTAAATTATATCAACCATATTAATCATTGGAATGATATATGAGATATATTTTCAATATAATTATACTAATAAAATACACAACCTAACTATAAATTGTTTTGACAACGCAGTCATTGGAGTGATAAAGGCATTGCATGTGGGTGACATAGTGTTGTTGCTGATCTCAACTCAACTGCTTTGGCATTTAGAACTCTACGATTACATGGATACAGCGTATGTTCAGGTATGCATTTATAAAAAGAAGGAATAAATTGATATAAATAGAGAGAATATTTATATATTATATATGGTTGAGAATTTTAAAATAAAAAATATTAAAATGCTTATGTTTAAAAAATTATTATTATTATAAATTAAATTTATTTTAAAAATAATAAATAATATTATTATTATTTTAAACAGGAAATATATTTTATTTGGAGATAAAATAATATATTAAATATATATCATAATAATTTATTTATGATTAAAAAAATTATATTACTAATTTAAATAAATATTATATTTTATTTGGAGAAAGATAATATATTAAATTTATTTTAAACATATTATAATGATAATTTTAAATTTTATTATGTTATAGGAATGTCTATGTTTGGAACAAAGTTTTTAGATTTTTAATTTATTTATCAATGATTATTAGGTAGATATTCTTGGTAGCATACACAAATCAAAAGTTGACATTTATTTAAGTAATTATGTCTTTTTGCTCTCTTAATTAAATTGATTAATTAGAAAAAAAAGTCATGAATAAGTGTCACATGAATTGAGTTATGATTTATTTTCCCTATTGTATTGATAAGTTATGGTATCGTCTCATGGTATTATAACAAAGCTTATTACAAGTTAAGAATCTAAAAAGTAAAAAGAGAGTAAATCTCATAAATAAAAAAGTTTAACTTATAAATTATTATTTTTAATTAATATAATAATAATTTAAAATAAAACATAATTTAACTACTTACTTCATAATGAAATAATTTATATATAATTTATATTATATAAATTGTGAAATTCTAGATCTTTAATTTACAATAATTATCTCAAATTACTTTGCTGGGACTTTAATACAAGTTTTTATTTCATTTACAGACGTTTTTAAGATTTTCCAAGACCAAAAGGGAGAGTTTGCCTGCTCTGCCAATCAGACAGAGGGAGAGATCAAAGGCATTCTCAATTTACTGCGGGCCTCGTTAATTGCCTTTCCTGGGGAAAGAGTTCTGCAAGAGGCTGAAATCTTCGCTACAACATATTTAAAAGAATCCCTGCCAAATATTCAGGGCTCCCGTCTTTCGCAAGAGGTAAGCCACTGGTAAAAATCTAGAACCTTCTACTTGCTTAATATTATATTATATTTTGACATTTAATGTTGTGGGTCGCAGATAGAGTACGTTCTGGAATATGGGTGGCTCACAGATTTACCGAGACTGGAAACCAGGAATTACATTGAAGTATTAGCAGAGGAGATTACTCCATATTTTAAGTAAGCTGAGGAAATATATTTGTTTGTTTTATCATAAAGTTGTTGGTAAATTTATGAGTTATGGGTAATTAGATTCTAGATATTACTAGATTTTATCTATGGAATAGATAAGAGTGAAATTAATTATTTAATTTTATTAGTTAAGTTAATGGATTGAGGATAATTTTCTAAGACTTAGATTAAGCCCTATGGAGGTTGTTGCACTTTTGTTAGGGGAGGATATAAGCTAAAATCTAGTCAGCCTAGGGTTGGCTTCCTTGTGGCATATTCTGGATCACTGCTTCTCAAGTCATAGGTCAAAACTAGAGAAACACAAACAACTTGACAAACAAACAAACACTATTTAACTTCATTCATATTTATCAAATTTTTGAAATATTTTAAAATTTACAATCTAATCATTCTAAAAAATATTGTAAACACATTAATAAAATTAACTATTTTACTTCATTATTTTTAAAATATTTCAAAATCTACCATCTAATCACCCTACAAACAAATTGCAAAGACATTAGGTAAGTATCACTATTAATTAGTGTCTATCTAAATTGCTGAAATTTGAAGAAAATTGCAATTTTTTTTGGTTTTTTTCAGGAAGCCATGTATGGCGGCTGAAAAGCTGTCAAAACTTGCAAAAATAGAGTTCAATCTCTTTCACTCCTTACAACAAACAGAGTTAAAACATCTCTCCAGGTAGATGAACCGTGCCACTGGATTCTGTATTCTTCACAGACAAACTTGGAATTGGGTGCTCTGATCTAATATTCTTCTATAAATTTTTTGTGCAGATGGTGGAAAGATTCAGGTTTCGCTCAACTTACATTCACTAGGCATCGTCATGTGGAATTTTACACGTTGGCCTCTTGCATTGCTATGGAACCCAAACATTCTGCATTCAGACTGGGCTTTGCTAAACTGTGCTATCTTGGAATAGTTTTGGATGATATTTATGACACTTACGGAAAGATGGAGGAGCTGGAACTTTTCACAGCAGCAATTAAGAGGTGACGATTATTTTACTAAAATTTAGAAGAGTTTTAGATATATAGCTAAGTTTTAAAAAAATATTGTTTTATATCACTGTTTATAAGGTTATTTTTTTTGTCAAGTTGTTTGTGTTCATCCCTGCATGACATGTGGCTTGAGAAACCTCCACCCAGGGCATCTAAGTTGTCAAAAAAGAAATTGCACACAAAGACCCCGGGATTGTACTTGGCCTGGGCCAGACCAACCCTAAGCTCACTAAATTTTAGCATGTCTCCTTCCCTAGCACTTGCTCAACAGCCTCCTTGATGTTTGACACTGGGTCAACTTCACCCTGTTGTACTAGTCAGACTTGATTTCACAAGGTCATCCTTATTTTCATGGCCAACTTTAGAATATTTTGATGAATTTGACATGGGTCAATTGTTTGACCAAGCTCATATGATTCAAATTTCTGAAATTTACAATTTAATTATGCTAGAGAATAATTGATATTTCTTTTTTATAATTTTAATTTTAAATAACAGTATCAAGAGTAAATTTTAGAAATCTAAATAATATGAACTAAGTACTTTGTTCGTATTTATCAAATTTCCATAAAATTTTAAATTTTGCAATAAACACAACAATGACTATAAGTTAAACTTATAGTCATTGTGGATTCCAGTATTCAATTACTTGAAAATTCAATAATTAACACTAAATTTGATCTACCCGAATCAACACAATACATAAACGTACAAAGCAAAAACAAACCAATTACAGAAATCAACAATGATTTTACAACCAATGTCAATATGAATTTATTAAGAAAACCCAATAAAATATAGAAATCAATTTCAAGAGTGATTTTACAACCAAGTTCAATATTAATTAACCAGAAAAACTGGAAAAAAAAAAAATCACTTTTACCAATGATTTTACATTAGTCAGGACTAACCATTAACTGACTTATCAAAATTGTGTTTTTACCAACAACTTTGGTTGGCTTTACATGATTTTGTAAAACTGAAAGTGATTTACAATCTTTTTGTTTTTGAAATTAGATAGAATATAGTGGAAAGATATTTGTAATCTAAGACATGAAAATCCAGAAGAATTGAGAATTATTTATGGAAAATCATATATATATATATTATCATGGTAGTTAGGTAAAATATAGTAGAAAGATACTTGTTGTTAGAGATAGAAAAACCCACTAGACTTTGAATGGAAAATCTAAGTGAATGTATTTTTTTTATTAATGAAAAAAGTAAAAAAAAATGTATAAATAAAAATGTTTTGGTTTATTTATGAGATGTAAATTTTTTGGTTGGTTTAAGTTTAATTCCATCGAATTTTTAGATTTCACATTCAAATTTTAATGAAAAAAGTATTTTTAGATTGTAAAAAATGTATAAATAAAAATGTTTTGGTTTATTTATGAGATGTAAATTGTTTAGTTGGTCTAAGTTTAATTTCATCGAATTTTTAGATTTCACATTCAAATTTTAGAGAAGAAATTAAAGATAGAAATCATTTTTAGGAAATTAATGATGTAAAATTCATGTGAATATTAGGAATTGTGAACTAAGGTCTTGGTTGTTCTAGATTGTGTAAAATTAGAGTCTTAAATGTTTTAAAGTATAATAAACTTATTGTATTAAATATAAGTCGTTGCAGTTAAGTAGATGAATAAGTTATAATTGAGTACCACTTTTATAAAGAAACATAGTGAAATATTGTATAATCAGTTTTGGGCTTTGACCTGGATTAATAAAATCTTCTAATATGTTTCATCAAATTTATATTTTAATTCTTTCTCTAAGTATTAAATTATCCCGAAACCTAAATTCAGCCTCACTTAAATGGTGAAAAAAAAGGGAAAAAAAAATCTTAGCGGAACATTTACCCATTAACTGACTTACGCGTTTTGTGATCAGATGGGATACATCGACCACAGAGTGCCTTCCTGAATATATGAAAGGAGTATACATGGCATTTTACGATTGTATTAATGAAATGGCTCGACAGGCGGAAAAAACTCAAGGCTGGGATACGCTGGACTATGCGCGAAAAACTGTATGCAAGAATAGTAAATCGAAATGATAGATTTATTTGCACATCAAAAACTCTTTATTGATGCATGATTTGGCTCCTTGAATTTTGTTTTTTTGATGTGCAGTGGGAAGCTTTAATCGATGCGTTTATGGAAGAAGCAAAGTGGATCTCCAGTGGTTATGTGCCCACATTTGAGAAATATTT
Source organism: Pinus taeda (assembly GCA_000404065.3). Classification (NCBI taxonomy): domain Eukaryota; kingdom Viridiplantae; phylum Streptophyta; class Pinopsida; order Pinales; family Pinaceae; genus Pinus; species Pinus taeda. The sequence continues at coordinate 58,427 of APFE031148323.1, read as the reverse complement.
AGAGAACGGGAAGGTGAGTTTTGGGTATCGAGCAGCCACACTGCAACCCATCCTCACGCTGGACATTCCTCTTCCTCTACACATCCTGCAAGAAATCGATTTTCCATCCAGCTTTAATGATTTGGCATCTTCCATTCTTCGCTTGCGAGGTGACATTTGCGGCTACCAGGTGAACTGACATTTTTTGTTAGGCTTTTTTTTTAACGTAAATTGCAGATGTTGGGAATCTCTAGAAATCTGAAATCAAGAGAAAGATCAATTAACCCTTCTCCTCCTGACCATATTCCCTGAATCTACAATGTCATTTCCAATGAAATCAATTGCAAATACAAGATGTTTGCATTGAGTTTCAAAATGGTTTTGGTTTTGAATTTCAAATGCATGATATTGATCACAGTGCCCCATGGTGATTGCAGGCCAAGAGAAGTCGTGGGGAACAAGCTTCTTCGATATCCTGTTACATGAAAGATAATCCGGGATCAACTGAGGAAGATGCTCTGAGCCATGTCAACGCCATGATCGGTGACAAGATCCCTGAGTTTAATTGGGAGTTTATGAAACCCAGCAAGGCTCCAATTTCTTCCAAGAAATGCGCTTTTGACATTCTCAGAGCTTTCTACCACCTCTACAAATACCGAGATGGCTTCAGCATTGCCAAAATTGAAACAAAGAAATTGGTGATGAGAACTGTCCTTGACCCTGTACCAATGTAAGTCTATCAATAAAGTCTAGTCCTTTCGAGAACTGTCCTTGACCCTGTACCATGTTAAGTCCTATCCAAAAAGTCTGAGTCCTACTGAGTACAGGCAATACATATGGAGCATGGAAGCCTAAGGAAGCTTAATAAAATTCTCTTTTATCTTCTATGAGAAGTCTTTTTAGACTCAAGTAATTACCCCATTTCATCATGGAACTCATAGTGTTTCGTTAGTTTATTTTTAAAAGGTTGATATTCATGAAAATATATTGATATTTCTGATACTAAAATTCATCTCTTCAAAGTATCTTAATTTGTTTTTATTTTTCAATTTTTTTTAGCAGCATATTTAAATTCGATCTATTGATATTTAAATTTAAAGTAAATTTATCAGACATTTACAGAAATTAAATTTCCTCAAAGTGAATAATTTTTTTTTTTTCTCCTAAATATTGTCTAATGTATTTATATTTATTTAATTTTATGTTATTTAAGATGGAATCCACTTGTATTTTAAAAAAAATGTAATATTATGTTTATCATTTTATTCATTTATTTCTAACAAGTTCTTCCCATTATGGGTTATAGAGCATCTCACTATTCTCGATACAAAAATTTCCAATAGTCATATCTTTCTCATTAAGAAATGAGAATATCTCATACTTTTCCAATAGTCATATCTTTCTCATTAAGGAATGAGAATATCTCATACTTCTTAAATGTTACATATCAAAGAGTAAGTTAAAGCTATAACATGATACTCTAAGGTAAGTTATAATTTCTTTCTAACCCACAATAATTTATGGATATTGATAAACATGCACCATCCCTACAACTCGACCATTAATTAAAATTGAACACTTCTTATCCCTTCCAAGGGGTTTAAACCTATCTTAAAAGGGTAATCCAAAAACACCCCTAAAAGACGTAAATTTTTGAATTCACATATTATCTATAAAAAGGTAGCAAGGATCATGAAATGTCAAAAGAATGGTCACATCTTCAATATCGTATCAAAGACCTCACTTTTAATGAATGATTGGTCAATGAACATTGATTCATTACAAGATATTTTCCTTTGACATCTAAACACTAAAATAATCTCTATTCTAGTTGGCTCTTAGATATTCCATGATATAGTGTACCCCTCCATAGCATTAAATCCATCACATGTATAGAGAAATATTCTTCCATTATTTTGGTCTATGCACTTTATTATGTGTCATGATCCGGGTTGGATCATTTTATTGTTTTTCACCTATCTCCATGCTTTCAGAGTTCAAAAAGTGGGTGGATCAACTGACGGGACCATTTTCACTAGAGGAACCTAGTTTGTCAAATTAGAATATGAAAAATTTGAGTAAATTGAGGCATCAAATGTTGTCTTTTGGGGGTAAAAATCATCGCTTAAGTGTCACAATTTGTTGTGCTATTCTACACAGAAAAACATTTCCAGTGATGCAATAATTGCCTCAATCAAAGCCAATAGGCAAATGTTATGCCACTCAAAAGTTGACCTTCTATTTTTACTACCATAATTCGAGAGGATTCCACACCAACCCCCATCATTCATGGAAAATGGACTAGCTAGGTGATAGTCTTGAAAAATACTCTCAAAGATTCTACATTTTAACTCTGGTTAAGAGTTGGAGTCAAACCTAACCACTGGTAGGCTATCAGATTGTTTTATAATCAAGTCACTATGAGGAAGATGGGTACCATTCTATTCGAGTGCATTTTGTTCTATAAAATAACAAAGTAACCAAGAAGGATAAGGAGAGAGAAAACTGAGAGGATTTGTGCATTGTAGCAACCAACGGGCCATACATCTCACTTCTTTGTTGTTACATCTAGTTTCCATTCAGAAAAAAAGGAAAAAAGAGGAAGAAAGTGATGATCTAAAAATCACTCGTGAGTGATCCCAGTTAATTAAATAATGAATGAAGGTATTACAGACTCATGTACTGGTGTGTGTCTACGTTATTTTAGGCAACAGATCAATCAGATTGCAAAGTACATAGGCACTGGAAAATGTAAAACAGTAAGGAAAACACAGTAAGCAAATACAAGAACACAACACATTAATAAGGAGTTCACCCTATTCTCCAGGGCTACGTCTCTGGTCCATCTTTCAATGGTGGCCTTATTTTATTGTGTCTTTAAAGTAGATTTTTTACAATGAGGAGCTCACTTGAGTCTCCTAAAACAGAGGATGCTTAGTAGGGTGATTCTTGGATTCCCCAAGCCACTAGAGTGCACAGACTCTTTCCTTACCAAGTCTTGACCTCTCTGGTCTTTAATGGGATGAGTCCAATGGTGTTCAATTCCCAACAGATATCCTCATAGAGATGGATTGAACCTCTCAAGCCTAGTTCTGTTTGCTCGATGTTGCCTTAGGTTAGCTCGGCTCTCTGGTTTCTGCTTCTTGCTTCACAGCCTAATTTGCCTCTTCTGTCACTGTTTTCCTTCTCTAGTTCTTCCTTTTTTCTCTCTTTATTGTTCTCTGTCTATTCATGGCTTAAGGCCAATCTGTCCTTGATTGTCCGCTTCCTCTTCTACCCCTTTGGATCGCCTGCTGTTGTTCGTTTGGAGTTCCCTGCCTATGTGTCATCGCCAATGTCTCACAAGGAAGTGGCCACTTGTCCTCTCACAAACTGCACCATCTCTTCCTCGACGGTTCGGTATTTCAGTTACACTGTGGAATGATTCATTTGCCAACTCAGCGGTCAAATCGGATTTCAGACTTTTATATGCCGCGACTTAATTCCCCTATCAAATCTGGTTCCTCCATCGTGCGCAATCTCCGTCGTCAGATCTGGAGCCCCCAGATCCTATGGTATTCACTCATTTCGCGCGATTGACTTGCTTGACCGTTAGCACGCAATGAGAGGTGGTTTTCTCTCTCATCCGCCTGACACACGTTGTGTGATGAATGGAATCGCTTGTTTTTTGCCAAATCTGCTTACCACCGCAATGTGCCTCCAATATACTGCTGGTTTTTGGAGCGCGGGACCCGCCTTTCACCTCAGCGCTTTCCCTACAGTTTCCTGGCTTCCCATGCAACCGAGCGCTTGGGGCTTCTCCTTCTCGAGGTGTTTTGCCCAACGATGCGCAATTAGTGTGCTAATCCCGCATCATAAATGGCCTCTGTTTCCCATTCTAGGCTTCCTAACTGCCAATTTTGCCTCCTGTGCAGTCTCCATGGGCCTCGGTCAGCGCGCTTTGACCAAGGTCCTCATCGTTCCTTTATAACTGCAAACTTCCATTGTCGAGAGGTCTTCCTGATAGCTCTTTATTCATAAATTCGAAGTTTGTCCTGATTTGATACAGTCATGGCACCTAATAATTTTTCATGGATCCAATTCGGATGACGGCCTTCCCACTGAAAAAACTTTTGGACCACCCAAAAGTTGGTTTTCAAGCATCGACTAAGTGAGGGTACAATTGTCTCACTTGTCCAATCTCTATCCACTTTGCACTACTCGGCTTTGAACCCTTAAACCCTACTCTAAGGTACTCAACATCTCCTTTGTGCGTTGTCCTCACCTTCCTGTCTAGAACTGTGTCTTCCTACAATTCATTAAGATATTTAGGTAACAGGTCATCAATAGAAGGCAATTGACTCTGCTCTTCGGGATCCTCAATTAGTGAAGGTTCAAACAATCTTAAGCAATCTGCATTTACAATTGAGTAGATGTGCATGTAAGCTGGTAGATCAAGGCGAAAAGCATTCTCACCAATATTCTCAAGTATCTTGAAGGGTCCACACCTAATAGGCTTTAGCTTTTACCTTCACCTTGCATCCTGTCCTTGTTGATATACAGTCAGACCTGGTCACCAACTTGGAAACTATGCTCCATCCGATGCTTGTCATGCCTTGCCTTGTATTTGGCTTGGCTCTTTTCCAACTGTTCCTGTACTGCCTGGTGGATATCTTGGATTTGTTCAATGAACCTAGTTTCCCTATCCACATCACTCTGTCCCTCAACTGTGGTGTCTTTACCAACGACAAAATCGAAAGGAGACCTTGGTGTGAAACCAAAACAAGTCTCAAAAGGAGATCTCTGTGTAGAAGAATGTTTTTCTCTATTGTAAGCATGCTGCACATAACAAAAATGTTCATCCCAAAGCTTAGGATGCTTGTTGCAATATCCTCTAAGTAACTGAATCACTGTTCTGTTAAATACTTCTGTCTGGCTATCAGTTTGTGGATGAAAAGTTGTGCTTTTCTTCAGTTTGGTGTCCATCAGTTCCCACAGACTTGACCAAAACTTCCCCACAAATCGGGTGTCTCGATCAGATACAATGGAAGTGGATAATCCAAAATGAACCCATACATGTTCAAAGAATAGTTTCGCAGTTTTTTCAGCTGTAATATGTTTATTACAAGGTATCAAAATACACATTTTGTTGAAACTATCAACAAAAACATATAGATAATCATGACCCTTCCTATATTTAGGTAGTCCTCCAACAAAATCCATGGAAACACTTTCCTAAGGGTGAGAAGGAACTAGTAATGGAGTGTACAAGCCTAGTTTTCTATTGCTGGGCTTACTTTTAGCACACATAGTACACCCTCTTACATATCTAGAAACTATCTCATTCATTTTTGGCCAATAAAAAAATCTTTGGAGCTGTGCAACTATTTTACTTACCCCAAAGTGACTTGATATTAGAGAAGTGTGTGCTTCTCTAATATCTTTAATCTTTCAGTTTGTGGAATGCATAACTTCCCACAATGGTATAAGAGTCAGTCCTTTATATGATAATCCATTCTTCTACTCGTTTTCCTTGACTTAAAGTTGCATATACATCCTTAAAGTCTATATCTTGAGCATATTGTTCAATGTAACTCTCATGTAACACATAATTATGCTTAAGTATAGTAGATGCATTTATAATGGGTCTAGATAACATGTCTACAACTTTATTATGTATGCCCTTTTCATATCTGATGACTAAATGAAACTGTTGTAGAAAACCCATCCATCTATAGTGTCTTGATTACTGCAACTTAGTTTGGGAGTGTAGATATTGAAGTTGTTATGAAACCAGCTTCAAGAAAGATAGAAAAGATAGATCAACGCCTTAGAATTCAGCCTCTTCGAGGGGGCAACCTCCTTTACATTACATAAATGAACAATTCTTGGATGATACAAATGACAAAACCTCCTTTCTATATATGGAAGTCTAAGGAGTCACAATATAACCCAGCTGACCTAACAATAATAATATAAAGCCACACAAATAAGAATAGAGGGATTCTATGGGGCACAGTAATAACAATATGGGGGCAATAGGGGCACAAAAATATTAATAAGGGGTACAACTACAATAGTAATGGGGTAATCACTAGTATTATAGGGACCCAACATGCCCCTCTTTCTTCAAAAAAGTGTTGTCCTCAACGCTTGAGTAGTTATGGATACTTCTGCATAAAATTATCATCCTCCCATGTGGAATCTTCAGTAGATAAGTTCTTCCACTTGATAAGATACTTCGAAATTGATCGATTTCATAGCTGTCGAGTTCTTGTTTCTGTGACTGCTTCCGGTTCAAATATAATTTTTCCTTCCTCGTCAAGTTCTGGAAATATTGTTTGAACTGGAAGCTTGTCGCCTATAACCTTCTTTAAACATGAAACATGGAAAACTAGGTGTAATCGAGAAGCTACAGGAAGCTCCAATTTGTATGCCATCGTACCAATATTTTGCAACACCTTGTACGGACGATAATACTTTGGTGATAATTTATTATCCTTCTTAGCTTGCTTGAGAAACATTTGCTTATATGGTTGTAGCTGTAGGAATACCCAATCACTTACATCAAAACTTCTTTCGCTGTGATGTTGATTTGCCTGTTGTTTCATTCTATTATGTGCCAACATGAGGTTATCCTTTAAGATTTGAAGGACTTGTTGTTGATGTTCGATGTGATGTTCTACTGCTTGAACCTTAGAATTTTCTCTTAAATATGATGTGATGGATGGTGGTTGATATCCATAAAGTGCCATTAATGGGGTCATTTTTGTTGCTGTATGGAAGGAAGTGTTATACCACCATTAAGCCAGAAGAAACCATTTGACCCATTGTGTCTGTTTATCAGATACAAAGCAGCGAAGATATCCCTCCAAACATTTGTTTACTATCTCAGTTTGCCCATCAAATTGAGGATGATAAGATGAGCTATGAGCTAATTGAGTACCAAGACAAGAAAATAATTATGTCCAAAAATTTCTAGTGAAAATGGGATCTCTGTCACTTACAATAATCTTTGGGTTTCCATGTAGCTTTTGAACTGTTTCCATAAATGCAGTAGAAACTGTACTGGTTTTAAATGGATGTGATAATGCACAAAAGTGAGCATACTTGGTAAGTCTGTCAACTACCACCATGATGACACTCTTTCCCTCAGACCTAGGTAAACCTGTGATAAAATCCATTGAAACCTCCTCCCAATGTTTTCTTGGAATGGATAAAGGTTGTAATAGGCCTAGTGTCTTAATTGTTTCAACTTTATTTTGTTGGAAAACCAAACATTTCGCCACAAACTTTTGAATATATGATTTAAGTCCATCCCAAAATAACTCCTTCTTAACCCTGTGGTAAGTTTTTAAAAATTCCGAGTGCCCTCCTAAGGGAGAAGTGTGCAATTCCATAAGAATCTTTTGTTTTAGCTGGGAATTCTTATAGAGGTATAAGCGATCTTTGTACCATAACGAAACATTTTTCCAGCTAAATGTATCAGACATAGTGGAATCTTGTTGTAATTTTCGAATAAGTGCCAACACTTCATCATTCTTCCATTCCTCCCTTTCTTCGTTTATCCAATCTGGTTGGATAATAGAAGTGGCACACAACAATGCTTCCACATCCTCATCCTTTCTTGAGAGTGCATCTGCCACCACATTTTGCTTCCCTTTTTTGTAGATGATTTCAAAGTCATAACCCACATCTTTGTGACCCACTTTTGTTGCTCTTCAGAGGATAATATTTGTTCTAAAAA
>APFE031148323.1:0-39216 GCA_000404065.3 Pinus taeda | reverse complement strand
GATTTTTTATTGTTATCTTATTCAGTGCTCGGTAATCAATGCACATTCTCCACAAGCCATCTTTCTTTCTCACCAAAACGATTGGTGACCCACATGGTGATGTGTTAGGTCTAATGAACCCTTTCTCGAGCAACTCCTGCATTTTCTTCTTGATTTCAACATTCTCTAAGGCGGACAACCTGTACATTCCAATGTTAGGCAATGGAGCATCTTGCTGCAAAATAATATCATGCACTATTTCCTTTTTGGGTGGCAGACCTTTAGGTTCTTGAAACAAGATATCATACCCTGAAACAACCTTTTCTAAATTAGCTTGTTGTTTATCATTACAGCCCTCAAATACATTGGTCTTATCAGGTTTCTTTTCCATTACAACCATCAGTAAGAATTGTTTGCATGAATTTATCATTCGTTTCATCTACCCTGAGTTTATGAGAGTATAATTATTCTTGAGCTTATGAGCTCTTACAAAGTATTCAATTCCATCTTTAATAAGTAGATACTTGTTCTGAGCTCTATAGAAAATAGTTTTTCTATCATACAAGTAAGGACTTCCTAAAACAATTCCACATATATCCAAAGGAATTATGTCTAACTCAACCTCATCTACAAATGTTGACCCAAAAGAAAACTTGAGTCTGCACTGTCTAGTCACTTGTAGTTGTGCTTTATCATTCAACCATCCTGATGGGTATGGTTTCTTATGAGGTGTAGTTGCTAATCCCAATTTCTTTACAATTGCTTCAGAAATTAGATTTACTTGTGAGCCACTATCAAACAAAGTATCAATCTTTTGATGTTTGGAAACAACTCGAATATGGAAAAGCTCATGTCTTTTTCTCTCATTTTCTTCATCAATAGTAGATTGTGCAGAATTAGTAGTAGATGCTTCAAAATTATTACCTCTTATACCTGTGGCTACAATAGTTGTTTCATCTCCCAAGTTTGACCCCAAATCTTTTGAACAACTGCAGCAGTGTTCTTCTTCTTGCCCTCGAACCTCTTAGGTCTCAGCTCTGGATGTAGAATCCAACAATGCTCTTCATCACGCCCATCCTTTTTACAGTGAGTGCATAAAGCCTTGCTTTTCTGTGTAGTGTTAGCCTTCCTTACTTTCCATTTTTGCTTTCTTTTCTCCTTATTCTTGCTTGCAGTGGGTTGGGATGATCCCCCAACTTCTGGACTTCCATTCTTTCCTCTAGCCTCTAGATGAGTAGCTTGTACAGATACCTCATCTATACTAGTGGGATTAAACATGAGGATATTGTGCCTCATGTAGCTGCGTAGACCACCAATGTACTTCAACAGAGTCTCAAGTGAGTCTAATGAGATTCCTAGAATCAATGCTCTCTTTCTAAATTCTTGAGTGTACCCTTGCACACTTTTCCCTCGCAACTGTCGAAGAGTTTGCCAACTCATCATGGCTTGCTGCATATAGGCCAATGGATAGAATTGTTTTTTGATCGCAGAAACAAATTCACTCCAGAAAGAGATAGTCTTACCATGTCGTTTCATGTTAGCTTGGATCCTGCCTTCCCACCAAACCAAGGTAGTGCCTCCAAGGCGTAGGCTTGCCAGCTGAATTTTGCTCTTATCTGAATTGATATTCTACACTCTGCAATAAAAATAAATTTGTCTAATCCAATTGTCTAGCTTTTCTACATTCAAATATCCATCATATATAGTAAATCAAATTTAACATCTAGTTTGATCAAAGATGCTTTCTTTTTAGGGCTATTAGGAGGTGTGAGAAAGATTTCTTCTTTCCCTTTGCATTTTTAGTGGTCATGGAAGTGAGACTCATCTTCTCCTTTGTCTTGTTTAGAGCCTGATGAATCTTCATCCTTATGTTTTCTAAAGTCCCTATACATTTCTTCTACCATGGAATTTATGGCTAGGAAACTATCTATGAATTAAGGGTCTAGCCCCATATAACCTTCTTCTGACATTGTCCTCTGAGGACAGACTCCCCCAATTTCAAGATTAGTTTCGACCAACTCTCCTTCTCCTAATTTGAGCTTTGATCTAGTTAGCATTCAACAACTAAACCAACACAAGCTTGTCTAACCTTAACAACCTAAAGCTCTGATACCACTTGATCTAAAAATCACTTGTGAGTGATCCCAGTTAATTAAATAATGAATGAAGGTATTATAGACTCATGTGCTGGTGTGTGTCTACGTTATTTTAGGCAACAGATCAATCAGATTGCAAAATACACAGACACTGGAAAATGGAAAACAGTAAAGGAAACACAGTAAGCAAATACAAGAACACAACACATTAATAAGGAGTTCACCCTATTTTCTAGGGCTACGTCTCTGGTCCAGCTTTCAGTGGTGGCCTTCTTTTATTGTGTCTTTAAAGCAAAGTTTTTACAATGAGGAGCTCACTTGAGTCTCCTGAAACAAAGGATGCTTAGTAGGGTGGTTCTTGGATTCCCCAAGCCACTAGAGTGCACAGACTCTTTCCTTACCAAGTCTTGACTTCTTTGGTCTTTAATGGGATGAGTCCAATGGTGCTCAATTCCTGACAGATATCCTCACAGGAATGGCTTGAACCTCTCAAGCTTGGTTCTGTCTGTTCGATGTTGCCTTAGGTCAGCTCGGTTCTCTGGTTTTTGCTTCTTGCTTCACTACCTCTTTCGCCTTTTCTATCACTGTTTTCCTTCTTTGGTTCTTCCTTTTTTCTCTCTGTATTGTTCTCTGTCTGTTCATGGCTTAAAGCCAATCTGTCCTTGACTATTCGCTTCCTCCTCCACCCCTTCAGATCACCTGCTGTTGTTCATTTGGATTTCCCTGCCTCTGCGTCATTGCCAACGTCTCACAGGGAAGTGGCCACTTGTCCTCTCACGAACTGCGTCAGCTCTTCCTTGATGGTTTGGTATTTCAGTTGCACTATGGAATGATTCATCCACCAACTCAATGGTCAAATTGAACTTCAAACTTTTATATGTTGTGGCTTAATTCCTTTGTCAAATCCGGTTCCTCCATCGGGCGCAATCTCTGCCGTTAGATTTGGAGCCCTCAAATCCTACGGTGTTCGCTCATTTCGTGCGGTTGACTTGCTCGACCGTTAGCGAGTGATGAGAGGTGGTTTTCTCTCTCATCTGCTAGACATGCATCGTGCGATGAATGGAATCGCTCGTTTTTTGCCAAATCCACTTACCGTCCTAATGTGCCTCCGATATACCACCGGATTTTGGAGCGCGGGACCCACCTTTCACCTCAGTGCTTTCCCTACGGTTTCCCGACTTCCCATGCGACCGAGCGCTCGGGGCCTCTCCTTCTCGAGCAGTTTTTCCCAGCTAAGCACTAATCGTGCAATAGAAATGGCCTCCGTTTCCCTATCCGGGATTCCTAACTGCCAATTTTGCCTCCTGCGCGGTCTCCATGGGCCTCGGTCAGTGCGCTTTGACCAAGGTCCTCATTGTTCCTTACTGATTGCAAACTACCATTGTCCATAGGTCTTCCTGATAACACTTTGTTCATAAATTCGAAGTCTGTCCTGATTTGATACAGTCGTGGCACTTGATAATTTTTCATGGATCCAATTCAGATCAAGAGAGAAGAGTAGCCTCACCTTTCGACTAAGTTTTCTCCCAAAAGGTTTCCTGGGATATATCTTGTGTCAATTGTGGTTCGTGAATTTGCTTTAATTTGTTGTTCTATATTTTCTGCATAGTTATAATTTGCATGGATACATAATAAACAATAATTTATAGATCCAAAAATCTAAAGAGAAATGAACCAATGTTGCATATATTTTAGATTTTAAGCATAATTTTATCATATTTGTTGCAACAAACTATCCATCAGCATACCCATGGAAGTTTATGGATCATTCACTTAATGAGATCTTATAAAAGAAGCCTAGACACCTTGTCTTTGCGAATTGCCACTTAATTCATGTGTTATGACCATTGCATTTAGTTTACACACTTCATGTTTATCAATCCTAGACTCATCATAATTCCATTTTCTTTGCCATTTGCGCCTTTGACACTTGCCATGATGCCATTTTCTTTTTTATCTCCTTTCTTGCAACATTGACATCAATATAATGATACTCTGGAAATATTTTGAGAATATTCCATAGCTCTCTTTCTCTATTCCTCATCCCAAGCCCAATATCAACGAGACACATCCTTTGTGGCATTGATGGTTGGACCAATATTTTTGAAAGTGCGTAGGATTATTAAGAACGATAGGATGAAGGTCATAATTTTTATTATTATCAAACCTATGCATTAGATATTTAGTCTCTAGCATCTCACTCTTCCACCCATTTTCACATGGTTTGAGAGATAACCTAAACAAATAATATCTTTGTCAAAGTAACATACTTAGCAATCTTGATTAGAAGATTCATTTAGTTTCATATTTCTACGGATCTTGGAAAGCTCCAAATCGTAAACATCTCAATTTAAATAATATGCAATCATGCTAGGTTATCATATTCCTATAGGCTCATAATCTAAGTAAAGTCTCTTCAATGTTTTTATAGTATTTTTTATAGAACTATAACCATTCAACAAATAATTTAAGGTGTAATACAAATTCTTCTTTTCTAATGAGATCAAAAATGAGTATGACTTGGCTAAACAAGAGTGGGATATGCTCAAAATATGAAAGTAAGATGCATTGCTTATACATCATATGAAAACATGGATTACATACTCTTTGATGTTAATGTTCACTGAAAATATTGACTTTATAATTGTGTTGAAAGTTCTATATTATAGCCCACGGGGTGTAGCTCAGTTAGCGATCACCTTGTTATGAAGTAATATGTAAAGCATGAGGTTCAAAGTTAAAATCCTCGTGGGTTAGACCAACCAAAAAAAACGTTATATATTATAATTTTAATATGTTAAAATTTCCCCAAAAAATGTCATTTAGTGATCCAAACTTATACATGAACACAACAATATACAAATACAAACATAACCAAAAAGATGCAGTAGAAATAAAACTTCATTTCATTAATAACAAAGAACTGAATATGCTTACCGAAAGAATGGAAATAAACTAGCTCGGGTAATGGTAGCTTATCTCTGAGAAGAGATATGGCAGCTACATGCTTCTGAAATGTGTTACAATGAGGCTCAAGGGCCTTTTTATTATTGAACAAGATAAAACCCTAACCTCAGGAGATGGAACGCCAAGAGTTTGAGGGCCCCATTGGGGTTAGTTGGGCAACCAACTTCCCAGGGTCATAACTTGGTCATATGATCTTCGTTTTCCGTGTATGATACCTCGTTGGAAATATCTCTTTGAGTACTACAGGATTTGCAACGCGCCCTTTATTATAGCTACGGGCCTACTGTGGACCTTAAAAAATGCCATTTACAGGGTCAAAACAACTTTGGAAGTTCAAGACCTGAAAAATTGCTAAAAATAGTAAATGTTGTTAGAATCAAGGAAACAAATAAAACTAACTGGAGGTCCAGGTGGAATAGATGAGTGGCCACCAATATCCACCTAGATCGGTCCTCCACACTTAGGAAGTAATGGCTTCGATTGCGTGCAGAGCCTCCATTAGGTGAGGAAATTTTTGTTGAACCTGGTCCCTGGTGAACCACTTGCCCTAGTGAAGGAGTTCGCCTACTTTGATAACTCGATATAGCTAGATCCTTTACTGGTGAGTGTTCTTGGTTTGTGTGTTCATAATCATGTTAGTTGTGGCATGTTGGATGCATCTTGGGTTGAGTTTTGTTGGTGTCATTTGCTCAGCAACGTCGGATGTGTCCAACAATGGGGGAATGTATGGTCGCAACAGGTCTACATTAAATACTAGGTGTAGGCCAAGGAACAGTGGAATGTTGAGCTTGAAGGAATTTTTCCCTATAGCCTTGTGATGGTGTAAGACAAATATTGGAGCGGGATAAGTTTGCAGTGGGGCCCAGTGAGGCGCAACTTCTACAAATGTAACCAAACTTTGTCGCCCACCAAGAACCTATGTGGTACCCGATGTTGATCATGATGTTGCTTATACTTAGAATTGGCTTGGTCCAATATGTCATGAACCTACTCATGGATGTATTGAATGCACTCAATGAAGTTGTTAGCCCTGTCAGCTTCAACTTGGAAATGAGCCAAATTTGATTGAGTATATGCAAATGGTATGACCACATCAATGGTACATAGTGGATTTAATCCCAAACCCACCTAAAAGGGATTGTGGCCAATTTAGCTATGGAGAGCTATATTTTAGTTGTTCTAGACATAGTGGAGTCTTTCATCCCATGTGTGTGGATGCTTCGAGTTGTACATGCATATAATGTGCATGATCATCCTCTTAATGACCTCTGGTTGCCCATCAGTTTCAGGGTGGAAGTTCGTGGACTTAGTGAGCTTGGTATCTAGCATCGACCAGAAGCTTGACCAAAATGTACTCAAGAACTTGTTGACCCGAACTCGAGATAATGGACTGTAGGATCCTAAACTGTACCCACACTCATTTAAAGAAGATCTTGGCAATATTTTCTATTATGATACTCTTCTTGTGGGGCACCAAAATGGCCATCATAGAGAATTTGTCGACGACCATGAAAACACAGTGGTTGTAATGCTTAGTAGAAGGAATTCCTGATAGGTAATCCATGGAGATGGATTCCCAAGGCCAACTAGGAGTAAAAAGATAAGTATATAGGCCTTGCTTCTCGATTATCAGTTTGGAAATGGCACAGGAAGTGCAGGATTTGATGTACTTCCCGACATCCTGTTATCTCAAAATCCGACCCTGGAAGGCTGCAGACCAGGAAGACTTCAAGTAACTGTTTCAAACCAATCTTTTAGCTAAGGATTAGCCTCCTTAGCCTGAGAGGGCTCTCTCAGAGGATTTAAGAATTTATGATTAGGATTAAGATGGCTAACTCTTTGTGAAACAAATTGGAATGAGGCTGGTAGAATGAAAATTAACAAGCATCCATTGGGCTTATGGAGTCATATGTCATTTAGCATTAACAGTAGAATTGGCTTTGCAATAAAAGCAAGGCATTTAGATTTCAATATAAACAGAGTACACCAAACAGAAAAGGTCAGTCTATGAGTACATGAAGGAAATTAGAACACTGCAAGTGATTTCTAAGTGATCAAATACTCATAATACTGTAAACCACATGAAAAGACAACAACAAGGACACATACATTGAAATCTCTATGATTCTTGAGCAGTAGAAGCCAGTACTGTATTACCAAAGAAATAGAGTTTTTACATAAGCTTTAATAATAGAGCTTTTTACATAAACTTCCAACCCTTATTACATTTCTCTTTCTCCTATTTATAGAGCTCTTCTTCCTGATTGAGATTCCTCCTCCAGCATGAGGGGAACTCGAAATCTACTTCTAATGACACCTATTCAACTTTTAACTGCCTATTAAATGTAACAAACTTTAACTAGACTTTCTAGTGATCTAAATCAAGTAGGATTCTAACACCACGTTATGCTAATAATAGCCTTGATTACAATGGTTCTCGTTCTTTGACATCTGGTCCCTTTTCAGTTTGGCTGTGATGGATGTTCAAGGCTCCATGTTGGTCTTCCATGCCACATCTTCTCCATTGTCCTGAAACATAGGAAACTACCCTTGGTCATCGGTCTTTAGTTTGCCTTATAATTTTCGAATCCACAGAAGCATGTCCTTCATCTTTGATTATCCAAAGTGTGACAGATGGCCACATCCTTGATGTGCTGTCCACCTCCTTTATATTTAAAGGAAAAAATTCCTTCAAGCTGTTTTGACATATTTTGAACTGTGGTAAATGTGCTCACTTTATGACAAGAATTTAAAGTTGGACCTGAATCCATATTTTCTCCACTTGTCTTAACCTGGTTGAATGTTGAAGATTCAGATGATGCCTTGTATATATTCACCTTTCAAAATTTCTCGCTTATGTTTCAAAACTGGTTGATTGATATTGGATTATTTAGCTTCAGCAGTTTCGTAGCGTGCTACGAAACTGCTGAGTTGTTTCAAAAATCACAGTTTCAACCCAAAACTTTGCTATTTGAGCACTTTGCTGTTAAAACATTCTTGCAACGGTTTCAAGACCTTCCAAAATTGAATGGGAATGTTTGGAAAGATTATACCAAGCAAAACTATCAAAACTTTGAAATATCTCCTTACTTGAAGTGGATTCTCTTTATGGAGATCCTTTTTGCTGGTCCAATTGAATCTTTAAGTCTTCAACTTGTTTTTTCAGTACTTTGATCCCAGACCTGAGGTTTATATTGACTTTTCTGATAAATTGAGCTTCTTTTATTGCAGGAGTAGTCCAGCGACAGAATTGAACATTAAATTCAACCACTTCAGGAATTTTAAGAGTTTGATCTTCCCATCGAGCTTGCATTTGGTTAAAATAAGCCTCCTTAGCTGCAAATTTCCTAGCAGCTTTCTTTAATCTAGCAATCTCAAAGTTGGCAGATTCCAATATTCTTTTCAAGTTTTCCACACTGCCTTCTTTTTGAGTGGCAACTGTTTTGCCTTTATCCTTTCTTTCATGAGGCCGTGTCTCCTCCCCTGTTTCATCTGCCCTTGGCGACACCTCCTGTACCTGTTTGAACTTCCTTGTTATGGGTCTCCTGGGTTTGAAAACAAATTGTTCAGCTTGATCATCAAACTTAAGTTTCTTTGAGGCTTTGACCTTCTTAGCCTTCTCTTTTCCTGATTGTATCAAATTAGCTTGAACTAGTGGGGACTCCTCAATGTCAATTGATTGCAATAAATCATTTAAATCTCCCTTTGAAACAAGACTTTCTTCAATAGGCACTGACTTACCCTTTTCGTTTTCCACCTGGCTCCTAGTTCTTCTTCTTTGAACTCCTTCACCTGTGCTTGATTCATGTGCAAATTTCCTTATCCTGAATTTTCTCTTTAAGGGACTGCTGGGGTGTATCCTGAATAATCAGTGGCTTGGTGGATTCCCTTACTTGCTTTCTTGCCTTTAACTTTGAAAACCTCTTGGCTCTTGTTTCTGCTTGAGGACCTGTTGTTGAAAGATCTTTTGCAGCTAGAGGGCTGAGACCGGTCTAGCTCTTGAAACCAGACATGAATATAAATGTGTCCCAGTCTCTGCCTACCCTTTGAAGTTCATGCAAAACAAGTAACTTAATCAGGCCATGGTGAAACAAAGAAGTCTCACAAGCCTCTTTTCTTAATTGCACCTTGTCACACATTTTACTCAAACTGCAGAATAAGTAAAAAGGTAGATCAATAGATGCCTTCCCTGTAAAATTCAATAGAAGTTTGAAATGATACGAATACACCTTGTTATATCTTCCTTCACAGGTTAGGTATTTCTGTATACAGGTGAGAAAATGTGCGTAGGACTCTTTGACATAGCTCCTAGGAACAGACTTGCTCAAATCTGAGTTAACGAATTCCTTCTTTAGAAACTCTTTGCATGGGTTCATGCCAAATTTGAAATTCTTGAACCAATTTTCTTGCCCTCTTGGAATCTCTGTAACTGTGGATATCATGTCTGGTGAGACTTGCAATTCCATCATACCAACCTTTGAGTTTAATCCTGTAAAATTCAGTGCAAATTCTTTAGTCACTTGTGCATGACCTCCTTGTAGCTTCTTGCAAAAGTTCCAACATCCAGCTTGTTTAAATGCCTTCTCAACCTCTCTATTCTTCAATGTTATATCCAAACCTTCAGGCTCGTTTCTCCGACATTTGCCTGATCTGTGTTCTTTCCTTTCTACTGATCCCTCCATGAAGTTTCAGTGACCTATAGGCAGGGAATGCTAGCGCTGTTCAAACTGCAAACTCTGCCTCTCTTGAATTTCTGCCTCTCCTGATTTGCTGCCTCGCATAATTTGCTACCTCGCTTGATGACAATGTTTTTTCAAATTGAAATCTTGCAGATTATATTTTTTTAAATTGAAATCTTGCAGATTTGTTACTCATGCAAGGCTTACAATCATCATTAAAACTTGTGCATAGGTGGCTTTCCTTGGAACTTGTATTCCGTGTGTATCAACGTACCTAATGGTTGTGATAATGGAGATGGGTGGTTGGACGTGATATGTGGAGTACATGAACTAGCAAAGAATGACGCAGCCATAGATTCACTTAACAGATTTGACAGTTGGGAAAGATTCGCTGCGGAATGCACGAACCTTTGATTTCGCAGTGCGATCAACATAAATTTTGAATGATGCGCTGTGAAATCACCTAATAACGTATCACAGTGTGAAAACACCTAATGGGCTTTTGTGCTACGAAAATGCTAAACAGAGTTAATGCGCTGCAAAAACACTTCAGAAAGGTTACATGCGCTACGCAATCACCTAAAAGGCTTTGTGGTAGATAATGATTTTTAAAACAAAGTGACACATGACTATGAGATCGGTGATGAATGAGGGTGACCAGTGATAGATAAGAATGCATGCTTGACTCACGACCTCCTAAGACTCAGACTCTAAGGAAAAATGAAATCAAACTTAGACTAACACTGACCTTTATCATCAAGCTAGTATGAGAAATTTTGGCATTAGATTTCTTAAGTGATAACACATCCTATCAAAGCTTCAGCTACTAAAAATACTTTTGCCGCACTACCACTATTTTATATACTCTGAAATGTACAACAACCCAACTATAGTGTGCCTCCCAAATCATCTTGGCACGCTTGCTTGAAGGAACATAGAGCTATCCCAGGGGGAATAACAGTGCACCCTCAAGGTGAAAATCAAGAACTTGCTTGGCTTCCAGGAGCATCTGGTACGTGATGCAATGACCTCGAAGTCTCGTGTCCACAAAAGTCGAGCACAATGGTCAGTTCCATGATCGACGTCAGCTGAGGTAGTCTGCAACATTATTGGTGTTGCCCTTGTTATAGGCTATTTTTTCACATCTAATCAATCAGCCTCCTAATGGGATTAATCAACATCATATTCCCTCTTTACATCATCATTGTACAAATCCCTATGCATGACTCTCTCACTCTCCATAGTTTCTTCCCTGAACTACATGGATTCAACTCGAAGATTAATTCATTAAAAGAATAGGAAGATTAATAACATTTCAAACTAAATTTTTTAGAAACTCATTATGGAATTCATTATTGTATTTTTATTTTATTTTACAAATGTTGATTTTCCTTTTCATCAAAATAGATTGATATTTTTTATGCTAGAGCTCACCTCTTTAGTGTACCTTAATTTTCTTTTATCCTTCAATTTTTTATGGCATCACATTTAAATTCAATGTATCTTGAATCTATCAAACACTTAGAGAAATTAAATTTCCTAGTGTAATTATTTGGACTTGCATTGATTTTTTTTTTTTTTTTTTACTTCTCCTCAATATTGTCTAGTATATTTATCTTTATTTTTTATTTAATTTAATTTTGTGTTATGTAAGATGGAGTCCACTTGTATTTTAAGAAAAAAAATGTAATATTATGTTTATCATTTTATTTAACAATTTCTAACAACTTCTCCCCATTATGAGCTATAGAGCATCCCATTATTCTAAATGCAAAAATTCCCAACAGTCTTTGTCATTAAGGAATAAGAATATCTCATACTTCTTAAATGTTACATATCGAAGAGTAAGTTAAAGTAATAACATGATGCTCTAAGATAAGTTATAATTTCTATCTAACCCACAATAATTTATTAATATCGATAAACATGCACCAACCCTACCACTCGACCACTAATTAAAATTGAACACTTATTATCCCTTCCAAGGGATTTAAACCTATCTTAAAAGGGTAATCCAAAAAACACCCCTAAAAGACGTAATTTTTTTAAATCACTTATTATCTATAAAAGGTAGCAAGTATCATGAAATGTCAAAAGAATGGTCACATCTTCAATACCCTATCAGAGTCGTCACTTTTAATGATTGATTGGTCAATGAACATTGGTTCATCACAAATTATTTTCCTTTGACATCTAAAAACTAAAATAATCTCTATTCTAGTTGGCTCTTAGATATTCCATGATATAGTGTACCCCTCCACAACATTAAATCCATCACATGTATAGAGAAATATCCTACCACTTTTTGGTCTATGCAGTTTATTATGTGTCATTGATTTGGATTGGATCATTTTATTGATTTTCATCCATCTTGATGCTTTCAAAGTGCAAAAATTAGGTGGATCAACTAACGGGACCATTTTCACTAGGCGGATCTAGTTTATCAAATAAGAATATGAAAACTTTTGGGAGCAATTTGACACATCAAATATTGGTTTTTGGAGGTAAAATTTCATCGCTTAAGTGCCACAATTTGTTGTGTTATTATACACATAAAAATATTTCCAGCGATGCAATAATCACCTCAATCAAAGTTTGTATGCAAAATGTATGCCACTCAGAAGTTGACCTTCCTATTTTGACTACCATAATTCGAGAGGAGGCCACGTGACCCCCATCATTCAAGGAAAAAGGACTAGGTGATCGTGATGAAAAATATTCTCAAAGAGTCTATATTTTAACTCTGGTTAAGAGTTTGAGTCAAACCTAACCATTGGTAGGCTATTAGAATGTGTTATAATGAAGCCACATGGAGGAAGATGGGTACCATTCTATTCAAGTGCATTTTTTTCCATAGAAGAGAAAAATAAGTATTAGTGTCCTATGTTATAGTAGTCAAAAGCCAAGCTTAGTATTTTTTATTATTTTTGTTCAATTTGTAAAATGTTGCTATGATCTCTTAGAGATCAAGTTATTAGTTTTTTTGAGAGAAGTGTGAGATCATAATAGATTTGAGTTTTCATCATTGAGCCGAGTTCAGTGGTGTCTTGTCAAGTTGGTCACAAGGTCAAGTAATCATATCATCGTCATTATAAGTTGGTGTTGGCTCATCATTTGCGTTGCGCTTTCATATTTGAATTTGCAACTAATCATTGTAAACAAAGGAGGCTTGGAATGCATGGAAGGTGAAAGATGCATGCATTAGGCTCTCAAAAATCCATCGAAACAATTTCCCCTCCTCATTAGATGTTCTGAATAGCCAAATGAAGTTGTTGTGCTTTGTCCACAGGGGACCCGCTATGCTTATACAAGCTAAAGGTTTTCTTGCTACCACAACCATCACCAAGTTCCAAATTTATCTTTTCCAACATAATTCATGTTGTGTGTTATTATTTTCATCTTTAACAATGAAGGAGAATGTATAGAAGAGCTTGCAACCTTCATAACCTCTAATTCGCTACATTTTCTTGCTACACTACTGTGAAAGCATTAAATTTGATAGAGGATTAGGGTTTTGGTGCTATTTCTTGTCTATGGAGGCTCAATGAGGTTTTTAAGACTATCAGCATCATCAAAAAACTATTTTCCTCAGCCAAAGACCTTAGCACTTAGTCAAACCTAAGTAGGTAAAAATTTGTTGCGTTGAGGCACTATGCTTCTACTATTGGTGATGTTTTTCAAGGATGGGAGTTTACAGTATGAACTTATATTATCCAATAGGTATCCAATGATTTTCAAGTTGTTTTTCACATGTGTGATAAATTCAGAAACCCAGGAGGTGATCAAAAGCATGAAAATCATGAATTCACTGCGCTTTTGGAGTAGCGCAGCGAATGCATTACACTTCCACACAGTCAAAAATTTGACCTTTCAATTCGACTCCCCACCTCTTGAAATCACTTTATATGATTATTAAAAGTGTCCTTATGTGTCTTGTCGGTTCAACATTCAAGAATTGATCATATAATATGAAAAGGAAGCTCGTTTCATTTTGGCTACAGAGGATTGGCTTCGTTTTTTATTGTTTTAGCAGTTAACGTCAAAATCGATTTCTGACCAAATGGAAATGAATTTTGAAAACCTAAAAGAGGGTTTTGTCAAACACAAACTAGATAAAAAAAACTCCTTTAGTTTCTTCACAAGTGTCATATATTGGATGATTTGAAGGAATCTTTACAACCTATTTTCAGATTTTGTTATTGCCCACTTTAGTCATGATACTTGGGCATGGATTCCGAGGAGCTAGAGAAGAATTTTTGAAAATTAAGAGAGGTTTCTCTCAAGTACAAGCTCATATACAAAAAAAAATCCTTCGGTTTTGTAACATATGTCATGATTTGAGAGATATGACCTAATATTTGACCCCTATTTTCCATAAATTCGGGCCCTATTTCCTACCAGACAATTTCTAAATCTAATGTAACTGACTCCATATTTGGGGAAATGGTTGAGCTCGACCTCCTAAGTCCAACGATGATATAATTTTATATATTTCATGAATTTTAGTGTGCAAAAGGTTGGTTTTTCATGGTTTTATAGATAAGACATTGTGCATTGTACATTTTCTTTAAATTTCAGTGAATGATGAAGGTTGAAGTCTGATTTTTCAAGGATTCATGTGTCAATTTCTTATCGTGACGTTTTCTCCTATGTATGTGAATTTCTCTCTTATTATAATCATGATTGATTTGTTATGTCTTCATGTGTAGTTAAGCAAGAATTTGTTTCAAAATTCACTGTTAAGTGCTTTGTTGTAGCTAACTAAATGTTTAGTGTTTTTCCTCTATTGTGATATCTAAAATTCATCCTCAAATAGATGATTTAGATTTTATCAATTCCACTACTCCTATGATCACCTATTTACAATAAAAATTAACAAAAACACCATAAGTATTGCCTATCTTGCTCCTATCTAAGGATTCCTCATTTTCCCCATCATATCACTAAAAATCATTAACTCTATATGACTTCATACCCAATGGATTTTCCCTCTTCCATGCCATCAAGATGTTAAATCTATTCCTCTCTAATCTTAATGCCTCTCCTAAAACTTAAGACAACCAGTCATCTAAGGGACTAAAGATCCATATAGAGAGAGCCCTCTCTGAAGTTGGAAGGGATAGATTCCTGTTTTAGTGGTTTGTGGATACCTTTGGATTCCTCTCCTCAGCCTGGAGGAATTATGCAGTGCTAATAGTAAACAAGAAGGATAGGGAGAGAGCAAGCTGAGAGGATTTGTGCATTGTAGCAAAGAAAGAGCCACACTACTCACTTCTTTGTTGTTGCATCTAGTTTCCATTCAGGAAAAAAAGAGAAAACCAACCTCACCTTCCATTTAAGTTTTCTCCTGAAATATTTCCCAGGATATATCTTGTGTCAATTGTGGTTTGTGATTTTTCTTTAATTTGTTGTTCTATATTTTCTACATTGTTAGAATTTACATGGATAAATAATAAACAATAATTTACAGATCCAAAAATCTAAAGAGAAATGAACCTGCATAGCTTATATTTTGTATTTTAAGCATAATTTTATCATATTCGTTGTGACGAACTATCCATCAGCATACCCATGATGGTTTACGGATCAGTCAATTAATGAGAGATTACAAAAAAAACCTAGACACCTTTTCTTTGTGAATTTCCACTTAATTCATGTACAATTATGAGCATTGTCGATTCTTATTAGTATAGGGAAAAAATTGGCATTGCATTTATTTTACATGCTTCATGTTTCTTAATCCCACACTCACCATAATTCCATTTTCTTTTTTATCTTTTCCTTTCGCACTTGCCATGATGTCGTTATCATTTTTATCTCCTTATTTCTAGCAACATTGACATCAATATGATGATACTTTGCAAATATTTTGAGAATATCCCATAGTTCTCTTTCTCTATTCCTCATCCCAAGCCCAATATCAAGGAGACATGTCCTTTGTGGCGTTGATGTTTGGACCAATATTTTTGAAACTGCGCAGGATTATTAAGAAAGCTAGGATGAAGGCAACGTCATTTTTATTATTATCAAACCTATGTATTAGAGATTTATTCTATAACATCTCACTCTTCCACCCATTTTCACCTCATTTGAGAGATAATCTAAACAATCAATATCCTTGTCAAAGTAACATACTTGGCAATATTGATTAGTATATTCATTTAGTTTCATGTTTCTATGGAGCTTGGGAAGCTCCAAGTCATAAACATCTCAATTTAAATAATATGCAATAGATGCAATCATTCTAGGTTATGATATTCCTATAGGCCCATAATCTAAGTAGAGTTTCTTCAATGTTTTTATAGTATTTTTGATAGAATTGTGACTATTCAACAAATACTTAAATACAAATTCTTCTTTTCTAACGAGATAAAAAATGAATACGACTCAGCTAAACGAGTGGGATATGCTCAAAATATGAAAGTAAGATACATTTCTTATACATCATATGAAAACATGGATTACATCCTCTTTGATGTTGATGTTCACTAAAAATATTAATTTTATAATTTTGTTTACATTTCTATATTGTATCCCATAGGGTGTAGCTCAATTAGTGATTGCCTTGTTATGAGGTAATGTGTAAATCACGAGGTTCAAATTTCAAATCCCTATGGGTTCGACCAACAAAAAAAAATAAATATATTGTAATTTTTAATATGTTAAAATTTCCCCAAAAAAATGTCATTTAACGATTATAAATTTTTATTGGTATTAATATATTTATAACTGATTAAAATATTTTATTTAAAATTACAAAGTATGTTTATTATTATTATTTTATTGAAATTTTAACATATAATAATGTTACCAACCTAAGAGAATTTTAACGAGTTCTCGGTTTTTTGGAGGTTTCATCAATTGATGTATTCAATGTTGATTTCAAAAAGTGGTGATGTAACATCATGATTTTTTTTATTTCAAATTTAAATTTCCAACATTTTTAACCATGACATTAAAAACCTGTAACACCCTCCTCCCACATTTACCCAATCTAATCGGTCCACTCGGGTAAACATGTGATGAAGCATTACTATGATATGATTCAAATCCCCATGTATAGTTAAGGAAGTGGAACAAGCATGAAAATACCAAATTGACCTTCTTTAGAAGCTACAAGACCTTCAGGAGCCAACCAACCCCTTCAAGTGTTAGCCCCTAAGAGAACTTTCTTTTTCACTACTCTAGAGCCTCAGTCGCTCCCATGACAAGGCATGCATGTGATTGGGACCCTCTAGTAGCTCCCATAGAAAGGAATCCATACGACTGTGGCCTTTTTCAAGCAATTATGTGCTAGTGACCCCAGCTTTTGTGCCATTTTATCAGGGTTAGGACTCAGGCTACTACCCAAAACTTCATGAAACTTCCAGAAATGACAAATAACATCAAAACAAGGGTACTAATGCAAACACTTGAACAAGGACTTGATCTGACCCCTACTAGCCACGAAGGGAATTTCATCAAACATATTACAAACATGTAATCTACAGGTCACAACAACAGATCTGAGCATAGAGGTCTCATACTTATCTAAGAATCGTCAAAGAGGATTCATATCTCCTCACAATAGCTGCATTGTTTTCTATTAGGTCATTCATTCATTAACATCTCATATACTAAGCAAAACATGATGAGGGCCATACATCATAACTGTCATAAAAATGCTTATAACCAACAAATAACCAAAGATATATCAATGAGGAAACAACCATTAAAGCCACATATCAAGCACATTTACTCATGAAAATATGAAGGAGAAAGAGCTCTTATTAACATATGCAAATGCAGCCATGTCAAGGACTTCCACGTTCACCTGACCATCGATTGGGTTGAACCAAATCTCTGTTTCATCCAATGACCCCTGTGCCATATTCCAAGCATGAATGTGGGATCTCATGAAACAAATCAAACAAAATCAAACCAGAGCTTCTAGAGGCCAACCACCTTAGCCCTCAACCAATTAGTCTACCTCACAGTTAGACATCACTAACCATCACCATATCGGTCTCTACCCAAGTTTTCTAGGGCTCCAGAGCATTTTTTCCAACCAAGGCTTTCAGGACTAGTAACTCAACCCATAGATTTTGTCGAGCTCCAATGTGTTTGTCTAACCAAGGCTTCCAAGACTAGTAACTCAACCCACCAAGGGATCTAAAGTGCTTTTCCAACCAAGGCTTCTAGGACTAGTAACTCAACCCAAGTTGTTAAAGGGCTTCCAAAGCATTTGTCCAACCAAGGCTCTAGGAACTAGTAACTCAACCCACAACCTTAAGGAAAATGAGAATCAACCAGAGAAAAGAAAAGAAAAGAAAGAAACCCACAACACCATGACTATTTGAGGAAATGGAAAGACCAGGAAAAATCATTGTCAATCCAGGAAAACCTCCATTCCAATGACAAATCATAACCAAGAAACCACGTGCATGTGATATGCATGCCAAAACTAGCAAGGAAATCATACATGAAACTCAGTACCTACAAGAAAAACCCACTGTATTTGTTGATCTTGATGTCCTCTTGCACTTTCCTTCTCTTCCTTTGCCTTCTTTCTCCAAATCCCAAGTATGCCACACTCCTCCAGGAGTGCTCCAAGAAAAATCTAAGTGTCCAAGAGTATGAGAGAGAGAATAAAGAGAGCACCAAGCTAAAACTGAAAAAATTATGTCAACTGATCCTCATAAACGTTTTTATTAATGAGGCCTCTATTTTCTTCAATTTTCCATTATTTTCCTTCATTTTCCTCCTCACATGCAACCTGTGACCTTTCACCTTCATTTTCTCCTATTTCCATTATTTTCATAAAAATAATGCCAATAAATGTGTCATGCCTTTCCAAAGCCTTTGTCATTTCCTTTACCAATTTCCATTGCCATTAATTAATCACAAGTGATTCCCATTGTTATCATCCACAATATCCCAAGGCTGAGAAGGGAGATCGAAGGAGGTAACCTCGAACCACTTAGGGTTCAACAACTTGCCCTGCTAAACTAGAGAGGGATCTCTCTATGAATTCACAACCAATTATGAATGGAATGGGAAAATATGTTAGGCTAGATATGTTCAGCTCTAGGGTTTTGAAAATTTTAGGGTTTTGCTGGATCAGGAGGGAAAATCAGCGAACTAGGTCAAAAGATCAAAGGTTTCAGCCGCACGGGATATAAAGGAGTATGGTAGGTATGCTTTTGTGATACTTTGGGGTTTTGTCAATGTAGCGTAAGGTGGAAAAGTAAAGATAAAAATGAGCATGGCAAGCATGAATTCATTTATCAGAAGACAAGTAACATAAACATGAAGTTCCTAACAAAACAAAGCTTAAAACTAAGAATTCTATTTAAAACCTCTTAGGAAAATCATTGAAAGGCATAGGCATGGAAAGAAGATTGATTTATCATTCATATAAAACTATAACAGAGAGAAAACATTATCACAAACTCACAACACAAGAATTCTTGCATAATAGCTGCATCTATCCTTTGGTTTTCTGCAAAAGTGATGAAGTACAAGCTCCAAGAGTTCTACTCACTGATGTCCAACCTGTTCTATGACTGAAAACTAGATACATATAGACCAAAACCATCTTCCCCTATCTCAGGGCTGAATCCTTCAGTTCAGGAACTGATTCCTTAAGTGCTCAACAAAACCCTAATGTCTAGGGAGGTTAAAACAAATCCTCCATTTAAATTTTGATTGAACTACTCCTCATAAATGAGGCCTAAATTTACATGAAAAAACCCTAACAAGATTATTTACCTCTTATTACATCATAATTACACAAAAGACTAGTAATTACATCATGAAAACTCGAAACTAGATGATAGAACTGAGAAACAGGAGTTTCAAGAAAAAGCATAGTGAATTTAGGCAAAAGTACAACGTGTCAGGAGAAAAAGCGGCGAAATTGGTAGAATTGACTTTTGAAAGCCTTCTCGAGGTCCAAATCTTGATCTGAAAGATGTTGGAGATAGGTCTCGATGTCTACTACATGATAGAGTCATAAAGAACTGAAAAGGTCTGCTCGCAGCCCTCTAAAACTTCATTCTCCCAAAGGCACTCCAAAAACATAGCGAGCTCTTCAAAAAGAGGGCAGAGAGGTGATTTTTGAGTGGTTTCTGGCTTTTTCCACCTACCAGAACCTACTAAAAGTTTTCTCCTAGGGGCTAAAAATGATGTACAAATGATAAAAAATCTAGATATGAAAATTAATTATCATTTGGAGCTCCCCATAAAAAGCGCAATGTGGGACACACGACATTTTTGACCTTGTGACTGTTTCCAAAAAATTGCCAAAAATTCACGAAAACCAAAATTTCTTCAAAATTGGTCGAGAGTTGCTCCATGAAGATCTGATATGTTATGCTATTCTATGAGGGAAGCATCAACAAGAAAATCTAACTTAACCTTCTCTTTTGGCTTGGTTAGGGTTTCCTTGAGTTTTTGCTTCAACTACTTGATCTTCACTTTGGAGACTTGATGCCTTGTATAGTAATGAGAAACCATGTGTCTTTATGATTTTTTGTCTTTTTTGGCCCTCTTAAGAATCTTTTCCAAATGGAAATTTACTTTTTCAAGCCAAAACTCCCTATTTTGATTGATTTCAGCTGCAACTAGGTCAACTGAAGACATTTTCTCTTTTGGTGGGGATTGTTCTCTTTGTTGTTGAAGTGCCCTTTAGAGGCCTCTAGTCCTTGGCCTCTTCCTTGTCACCTTCTCTTGGTTCTCATCTAAATCATCTATGTCAACTACTGCTTTTCCATTTACATCTTCTTTGCTAACATCAAACTTCTGCTTATTCAAGAGTAGTTGATTTACCTTCAATTTCTTATTCTCCTGCTCTAGGGATGAAATCATGAAATTGGCCTTAGACAAGTTGTCCGTAAGCTCTTTGATCTCAACATATTTCTCCATTATGACCTGCTCTACTGTCTTATGCTCTTCATTAATCTTTAAGTCTACTATATCAGTGTCAAGATGGAATGGCTTCTCATCTTGCAAAGGTGCCTCATGTTGTGATGGTGATCCATGTTCTGCTGATCTAGGCTTGGCCCCTTCCACAACGTTTGGAGAAAACAAAAGCCTCCTTCCTCTAATATGTTTGAGTCACCTCAGCCCTAGGTTTCCTCTTGACTGAAATTTTGCTAGATGAGCCAATCTCCATATTCTTGGATGTTGTTGATGGTGTACTTTGGCTTGTAGACTAACTAGCAAAAGACATTTGACTGAATGAATGTCTCCCAAGTGATGTTCATTTGTGAAATCTGATGAAATACAATGATTTTGATGAGGGCATAGTGAAAAAGGTTGGTTTGATGATCACTTTGTCTATGTTTCACCTTCTCTGCCATTTTAGCCAAGCTCTTGTAGAGGTAGTAGGATAGGTTAAGTGGTTTTACCCCTGTGAAATGCATGAGAAATCTGACATGATACTAGTACAATCTCAAAAATATGCCCTCACCTGTAAAATTCTTCATAATGACCCTCATCAATGGAGCAAACTTCTCAAGGAGTTGTCCAAAATGAAAAACTTTCTTAATGGCATCTTTGTAGTGACTTTTGATGAAGGGTTTGTAGTTTTGCACATCCAAGTCTTGGCTCTTAAACCACTTTTCTCCAATGTTTGGTATCCCTATGGCTATTTCTAAGGCTTCAGTTGAAATTGTGAAGCTGACACGTGCAACAGTGACATTATCTCTCCTACGGTTACTGGAAAACAAGTTGGTCAACATGTCATGATACTTGACTTGTTGAACTTGCTCATAGAACCCTAAACACCTTACATTCTAAAAACATTTCCTGGACAGTGAGGATGACATAATCTCATGGGTGTTGAGTGGTTCATACCTTGATACTTGACCTCCCTTGTTATAATATTTCTTTCTTCCTCCATGTTGATATTTTGCAAGAGAAAACCCTAGTGGGAAAAACAGGGGAAGTGAGTGAGGCGATAGGTTGCAGGGTTTAGGGATGGGAAATGAGTGTAGGAAAATTTAGGGAAGTAGGTAAGGGTGTTAGGGAACTTTTGGAAGTGGAAAGGGATCAAATGAGTGTAGTATTTATCCTAGGGAATTTTTATATAGTCGCAACTATGAAAATTGCCAAAAACATAGCGTGGGGACAAATGGAGGCTATGCACCATAAAAATAAGGAAATAAAGATGATAGGAGGTATCAAGGAACCTTTCAATTACTTTTGAGAACTCTTGAAAGCAAGTTTATGGCTTTTGGAGTGAAAACGCGGGGTAGCCGCTGAAAACGCACCATGGCTACTGAAAACATAGTGTAGTTGCTTGGAATCAACTTGTGAAGTGTCCTTAGGCCCTGAAAATGCTGAGGAAGTGCCTATTGGTGAGTGAAAGCTCTTTGTTAATGGAATGAGTGAGAGGAACAAGTTGTGATGGTCTTTTATAGCTTGTGGAAGTCAATTTATTCATAGTGGTGGGGTGGCCCACCATATGTTTTTCACTTTTGCTTTGAAAACTATGTAGCTTTGGAAAATTAAATGTAGCTTTGGAAAATTAAATGTAGCTTTGGAACATTAGAACTTATTACATCATATCAGAAATAAATTACACTTTGAAACAAAAACTTTTTGAGCCAATTCCCTATTACTACTCCATTTGTCGGATTTATGAATGAAATGACAGATTTTGATGACTTTGACCCTAATGAGTTAATGGTGACACTAAGTTCAATGAGGAATGTGATGATATAACTAAGATGATGATGATGACCTTTCAGTGATGACACATCCAACTAAGTGATGGCAATGACTAGAACATGAAATTTTTTGAAAGGAGAAGTAATAGACCTAGACACACTAGCCAGTGACCAAATTTTTATTTTGAAAACCTAATGAGATGATAAAAATTTGACTTGAGACCCTAACAAAAACCATGTAAGAACATATTTGATCACTGGTGACTAGCAAGACTGACAAACACTAACACCCATCACTATGTTTTTTCCCAACATTCAGCTTGGAATACATATCCCTTGACCTTGGTTATTATTTTTCCTTTATTAACTTGTATTACATGGATTTTTTACCAAGGTTGTTACATAACCCTCTCCCTTGGGGGAGAACCATCCTTAGTGTTCAATGACACCTACAACCCACAAGACCGTTGAAAAGCAAAACATACTACCCATGGAAATTTATAGCTTAGCTCGTTGTAGTATTTACAATGATCATCCTACTAAGGAGAAAACCAACATGAGAAACATAACAACATGACAACCATAACAACATGAAACCCATACCAATTATTGGAGCTTTATAACACAGCTCATGGTGGGATTTACATCCATATACATATATACATATACCAAAACATATGCCAAAAAATTTCTCTCAACCAACAAATATAGAAGGATACATAGCCTGCATATGATCATCCATCTTCAATGTAGCTTCATCGGGCCCAACATTCTTCCATTTCACTTTAACCTGCTCGATTACTCGGTTCTAGAGCATGAGAATATTTCTTTGCAAAATGCATTGTGATTCTAACTGGAATTCTCCTTCTGGTTCCACTTGCAATATAGACCAAGAAATCACATGATAAACATCTTTAATATACTTCTTAACTAATGACACATGGAAAAAATTATGGAATTGCACTTTTAGAGGCAGTGCAAGTCGATAGTCTACTGGTCCAATCCTTTCAAGAATCTTGAAAGGTCCACAAAATCAAGGTGTTAGCTTGACACATGATCCAATCCTCAAGGATCTCTTCTTGGGCTTGATGCGCAAATACACCTATTCCCCAACCTGAAACTCCTTAAACATCCTATTCTGATCTAATATTTTATGTATGTCATGTTCTACCTTCAGATTCTTCTTGATTACCTGCATTTCCTGTTCCATCTCTGCCAACATGTCTGATTCTATTACCACCTTGTTAACTGGATCACTCCAACTGATGGGAGTATTACAACTCCATCCATAGAGTGCCTCAAACAAACTCATCCTCAAATATTCCTAATACCCATTGTTGTAATAAAACTCTACCAGTGGAAGATACTCTTCCCAATTTTACTGCTAATGCATGACATACATTCTCAACATGTCCTCCCAAATGTTGTTGACCATCTATGTTTGTGCACTAGTCTGCAGATGATAAGGTTTATTGAAGGCCAACTTTGTACCCAAACCTACAAACAACTCTTTCCAGACCCTAGAAGTGAACTTGGCATATATGTCTGAGACGATATTGTTTGGAACACCGTGCAACATCACTACATATTTGAGGAAGACCTGTGCTACATCATTAGCTGAATATGTAGACTTCACTAGAATGAAGTGTGCTACCATTGTTAACCTATCAACCAAAACCATAATAGATTCATGTTGTCTAGATGACCTTAACAAACTTGTAATGAAGTCCATGGAAATGACCTCCCACTTCCAGGAATTTGAATCGTTTGTAGTAGACCACCTAGATGCTTACACTATTCTTTTACTTGTTGACAATCCAAGAACCTAGCCACAAACTCTATCAATTCTTTCTTCAAGTTCAGCCAATAGTAGAACTTCTTCACCATTGTCAATGTCTTTCGATATCCTGGGTGACTAAATATGGCTCAGCATGAAATTCCCTCAAGATAAGCTTCTTGAGCTCACTATTATCTCGTAGATTATCCTGTCCCTAAATCTAACTAAACCAACTATTGTAAGATGATAGTGTGCATCCTTATCACCTAAGCCCTGTTGTAACCTATTCATAAGCTCCATGTACCTATCATCATGTTGTCCTACCCATAAGATCTGATCTTTTAAATCTGTCCTGTATGAACTCATAGTTTCTATATGATTCACCTGTATCCTCCTGCTAAGAGCATCTACAACCTTGTTCTCCTTACCTTTAATGTACCTGATCTCAAAGTCGAACTCACTGATCGTGGCCAACCATGTAGCTTGAGAGGAATTCAGATTTGGTTGTTCAAATAGA
This sequence comes from Pinus taeda, assembly GCA_000404065.3. NCBI lineage: Eukaryota > Viridiplantae > Streptophyta > Pinopsida > Pinales > Pinaceae > Pinus > Pinus taeda. The sequence continues at coordinate 14,548 of APFE031148323.1, read as the reverse complement.
TACCTCAATCCATTGTGATCACTCATCAAGATAAACCACCTACCAAGAAGATAGTGTCTCCACATCTTCAAAGAATGGGTGATCATTGCAAGCTCAAGATCATGTGTCAGATAATTATGCTTGTGCTCATTTAGTTTCCTTGATTCATAGAATACTACCTATCCTTCCTGCATCAAGACTCCACAAAGTCCTCTCTTGCAAGCATCTATACAAATCACAAACTCTTTGTCCGGATCTGCAATATTTAGAACTTGAGCATTTGTCAACAACTGCTCAAAATTGTTTACACATTCCTCTATCCATTCAAACTTCTTACCTTTCCTTTGCAATGATGTAATAAGATAATAAATTTGTGAGAAGTTCTTGATGAACCTCCTATAACACCCTTCTAACCCCATGAATGATCTTACCTCATCCACATTCCTAGGAGCTGCCCACTCCATGATATCCCTTATCTTTTCAAAATCCACGACTATGCCTTCCTTTGAAACCACATGCCCTAAGTAGTGTACCTATGTCTGAAAGAAATTGCATTTGTTAAGCTTGGCATACAACTAATGCTCTCTTAGAAATCTCAATACCGCTTCTAAGTGTTTGACATTCTCTTCCTCATTCTTAGAATATACCAATATATCATCAATGAATACAAAAACAAACTTTTCCAGACAAGGATGCAACACATTATTCATCAAGCACATAAAATTAGCTAGAGCATTAGTCAAACCAAATGGAAATACAACAATATCATAATGCCCATACCTAGTCTGGAAAGGAGTCTTCTTCTTTAATGTGTACCTAATGGTATTGTGACCTTAGATCAATCTTCGAGAAAATTATTGCTCCCTTCAACTAATCAAACGAGTCATCAATCCTCGACAATGGATACATGTTCTTGATGGTTACTCTGTTCAACTTCTTGTAATTAATGCATAACCTAACAATACCATCCTTCTTATTCATAAACAACACTGGTGCACCCCAAGGCAATACACTTGGCCTAATGTATCCCTTGTCAAGAATTTCCTTCAACTGCAACTTCAATTCCACTAACTCTGGTGTGCTCATCCTGTATGGTTCTTGATGTTGGTGTTGCCCGTGGTACCAACTCAATAGAAAATTCCAATTCCTTGTGAGGTAGTAAATCTAAAATCTCTGTAGGGAACACATCTTGAAACTCCTGTAAAATCGAGTACTTGGTCAAGACATCCTCATCCTCAACTGCCTTACCTTTGTCACTAGAAATATGCACTTCATATAACACACACCCTTTCCTACAACTGCACTTCACCTGCATAGATGTCACCATTCTAAGGACAAGGACATGTATGCATTTGACATGTACATACAGAAACAAATTCATCCAAGGAGAACAAAAACCAGACATCACCCAAGGAGAACAAAACCATGCTCTGATACCACTATGTAACACCCTCCTCCCACATTTACCCAAGTTAATCGGTCCACTATGATAAACATGTGACGAAGAGTCACTATGATATGGTTCAACTCCCCATGTATAGTTAAGGATGTGGAACCAACATGACAACAGGGAACTAACCTCCCCTGGAAGCTACAGGACCTTCAAAAGCAAACCAACCCCTTCAGATGTCCAACCCCTGAGAGAACTTGATTTTTCACTGCTTTAGAGCCTCAATCACTCCTATGATAAGGCATGCATGTGACTGGGACCCTCCAGTCACTCACACAACAAGGCATCCATGCTACTATGGCCTTTTTAAGGAAGTTATGTGTGAGCAACCCTAGATTTTGTGCCACTTTTTTAGGGCTAGGACTCATGACACTACCTAGAACTTCATGAAACTTCAAAAAATTAAAAATAAATTTGAAACAAGGGTACTAATGCAAACACTTGAACAAGGAATTGATCTAAACCCTACTAGCCAAGACAGGAATTTCGTCAAACATTTCACAAACATGTAATCTACAGGTCACAACAAAATATCTGATCATAGGGGTTTCATCTTATTTGAGAATTGTTAAAGAGGACTGATATCTCCTCACAATAGTTGCATTGTTATCTATTAGGTCATTCATTCATTAACATTTCATATACTAACCAAAACATGATGAGAGCCATACATCATAACTGTCATAAACATGCTTATAACCAACAAATAACTAGAGATATATCAATGAGGAAACAACCATTAAAGCCACATAATATAAAGCACATTTACTCATGAAAATATCAAGAAAAATGAGCTCTTATTAACATATGCAAATTCAACCAAGTTAGGGACTTCCACATACCACCTGACCATAGATTGGGCTGAACCAAATATCTCTTTCAACCAATCACCCCCATGCCATATTCCAAGCATGAATGTGGGATCTTATGAAACAAATCAAACAAAACAAAACCAGGGCTTCCATAGGCTAAGCACCTCAAAACTCAACCAGTTATTCCACCTCACGCTTGGACATCACTAACCATCACCATATAAGTCTCTACCCAAGTTGTCCAGGGCTCCATAACATTTGTTCCAACCAAGTCTTCCAAGACTAGTAACTCAACCCGCAGAGATTTCTGGGCTCCAGAGTGTTTGTCCAAATAGGGCTTCCACGACTACTAACTAAACCCACTAAGGGCTCTAGAGCATTTGTACAACCAAGGATTCCAAGACTAGTAACTAAACTCAAGTTGTTATAGGGCTTCTAGAGAGTTTGTCCAACCAAGGCTCTAGGAACTAGCAACTCAACCCACAACCATAAGTAACATGAGAAATAACCAGAAAACAAAAGGAAAGAAACCCACAACACCATGGCTATCTCAGAAATGGAAAGGCTATGCAAAACCACTGTCAATCCAAGCAAACCTCCATGCCAATGATATATCATAACCAAGAAACCACATGCATGTGCCATGCATGCCAAAACTAGAAAGGAAATCATACATGCAACTCGGTACCTACAAGAAAAACTCGTTGTAACTACTGATCCTGATGTCCTCTTATGCTTTCTTGCTCCAAACCCCAAGTATGCTACACTCCTCCAAGAGTGCCCCAAGAAAACTCTAAGTGTCTAAGAGTATGAAAGAGAGAGAGAACAAAGAGAGAGCTCCGAGATAAAATTGAAAAAAAATTGTCAACTGATCCTCATAAGCCTTTTTATTAATGAGGCCCCTATTTTCTTCTATTTTCCATCATTTTCCTTCATTTTCCTCTTCACATGCTAATAATATTAAAAAGAAAGGCTATGAAGGCCCTTTACATTGTGCAATGTGTCAAAAGAATGAAGAAAACATCCAACATCTCTTCGTGGGATGTCCTTTTGCTCGTGCCTCCTGGCAAGAGCTAGTAAGACCACTGGGGGTAAGTATACTGCATTCACTACCTCTACATACGCTTCTAACAACTTGGAAAAAAGTATCCATATACTTTAAAAAATAAAGAAATGGTTAAAAGATATTCGTTGAGTTTTCCCTCATTTATGTGTTGGAAAATCTAGTTAGCAAGAAACCAGAGGATCTTCAAAGGCCGCACTCCAAGCAACATAATAGTTCTAGCTAAAACTTGGAGCATGACAACCGAATTCATCAACTCCAAAGGAGCCAAAGCAATAGATACCAAATATATGTAACACGAGGAAAGAAGCTGGTTAGAATTTGGGATGAGCAAGAAGCAAAAACCAAACATCAGCAATACAACTATTAGTAGATTTGTTATTAACACTCAGAGCTGGAAAATCATAATTAAAAAAGAGGATTTCAAAGCATGGTGAGAAAATTTAAATAGGCCTTGTGTATTGTTTGATGGAGCTTCTAAGTCTAATCCAGGCAAGGTTGGAGCTCGAGGTCTCATTTTCGATCCAGGAGGAATCAATCCCATCACTTATGAATGGGGATTAGGATAATTATCCAACAACAGGGCAGAAGCATATGGTCTCCTCTTGTGAATAGAAATATTAAGGCAGTGTGGTATCAAGAATCCAGACATATTGGGGGATTCTGCAATAATTATTCAATCGATGCTTGAAGGAAGAACTCTCAAGAACTAGATGATGAGTCAAATAACCAAAAGGGTGGAAAAAAATCTTAAGTATCTTGGAGAAGTCACCTTCAATCATATGCTAAGAGAAAATAATTGTACTGCTAATATGCAGGCCAATTTGGCAGTCAATCGTGCTATGGGAGAATCCATAATTGACAATGAGATTTCTCAAAAATCAATCCCATAGGACCTTAATCCTTCAATTGCAGAGATGTGCATCCAAGCCAAGAACATCAAGGTGGGCAACAGTCGCTTCAGTGCGAAAAGCTAGAAATAAGAAGCTCACAATAATCAGGAAAATCGCAATGTACAGACATCATTTTCAGAGTTTGTCTATCAAGTGAATAATAGCTACCTAGGCTCCCCATGAAATGATCAAGTTCTCTATCCTGAAGTGGCCCTCAACGTAGCCATATAACCTTCCTCTCCCAACGATTGTTCTCAACTCTTCGCTGTTCATTCTCTTTGGTTTTTTCTTGTCCACGAGGTTAGTTCCATGCGCTCTCCTTTATTTTCCACCAAGTCACAAAAGCAGCTCTCCATCATCTTGTAAATGTCAATGTGCTTCGTTGGTGTCTAAGCTAACCCTCCCTGCTTTAGTCTTTCCCCTCCCCTTTATGCATCTATGGTGGCATTTGTTTCTCCCCTTTGCAGTGCTCTGGTGGTATTTGCTTCTCCCCGTCGTGCAACTCTAGTGGTTTGTGCCTCTCCCCTTTGTGCATCTCTGGTGGTTCGTGCTTCTCCCCTTGTGCAGCTTTGGTGGATTATCTTCAACCTCAACTCTTGGCTTGTTTCGTTATTTCCAAAGAGAGTCTCTTTAGCCTGTGAATCTTTATTCTCCTCTTAGTGGCAGTTGTTGGTCACCATTGGCCTATCTTGTGGAAAAATTGGCATCTACTCTCGACTTCTTATTGCCTCTTCTTCTTCCTATAGGAAAGGACGCGTTCATCCCTTAGGAAAAATGGAGTGGAGTCCTCTGGAAAATGTCCCAAAGTGCGAGAGTTGTACTATGTGTAGAACCAACAAATTCATGAACGATCAGATTAGAGAAACAATCAAGGACTATAAATTTAAAGCAAAGTCTGAGAACTCCTTCCTTAAGAGACAACTGGAAGAGCAAAGGAAGGAAATTGCAGCTCTAAAGCACAAATGTAAGCACATGGATGAAACAGTCTACTATTTGAAAAATTTACTAATCAATCAAATGGGAGAGAACTCTAACTATCAAAGTAACAAGAACCAACCTCTCTCTCATCATGGACCTTCTGTAAACAAAAATTAGATACTACATTTCATCTCTTTTCCCCTCTGCAAAGTTCTTCTACTAGTAGTTTATTATGTTATGTAAACGCAAATTATTGTTGAAACAGTGCGAATGTATTTATAAGAATAGTCCAAATTATTTTTCAGAACCAAAAAGGAAAGGGTATGAAAAATAAGGATTGTTTGCCCTCTGTTTTTCTTCCTGGATGCCTCTCTCCATTTTGCATTGACGTAATGGGAGCTTGCCTCCTTTTTTCTTTTTTTGGAATAGAAATCTAGTAACCAACTCTATTAAAAAAAAAAAAAACACTAATAATTCAAGATATAATACAAATTCTTTATTTATAAAGAGCACACATGATTATAGAGAAATATGATACGTTGAAATTGCGTTTAAAATTATATATTATTTATCCAGGAAAAAACTATATTTGAAATAACAATATATATTTATTATTATCTTTTATTGAAATTTTAACTCATTTATTTGATTATTAATTAAACTTTAAGATTTAAATAATTAGGAAATGAAATATTTTTTAATAGATATGTAATCTATTTATATCTATTAAAATTAAATTAGATTTTCATCTTAAAATTACTTTATAAGAATTAAATCAATACATACACATTTGTCAATTTAATTTATTTAAAAAATAAAAAAAACTAATGAACTGTTTTAATTTTGATCAACATTGGATATTTCAAGAACGAGTAAAAGTTTAAGCAGTAATTTGGATATTTCAAAAGTGATCTCACTCCGTCTTATAAAATTTAAATTTAAATTTTTTCATAATAAAAATAATTATTTTTTCCCGAAATTATTGAGTGATTAATACCTAGTTTCAAATCCTATGAGAAACATTTTAGTTTTTTATTATATTTTTAGTTTTTTATTATAAAATTCAAGAAATGAGGTCCCAACCCACATAAAGTCTCAATTCATACTAAATTTTAAATTTTCCTCTATCTAATTTTAATCCCAAGTGATGTATTGAATAGGATTTTGAAATATAAGTTAAACCATGAAATCTGGACTAAATTGTGATGTATATGTTCTGGCAGGTCTGCTAAACTATGTAAAGGAAATGATTGAAAAACTATGAGCTACTTGTGATTGTAGATCTTTTGAAATAAATTTTAAATCAAGCCTTTTGAAATAAATTTTAAATTAAATTAAAATTAGAATAGATTTAAATAAATAAAATTATAATGATGATGGAGTAGGGTATTAATAATAAATTTAGATGTTAGTTAAAAGTGAAATAATTGATGGTAAATTATATTGTTAAATATTTTTATATTAAAAGGGTAGTGGGAGGGGAGGGATTTTTTTAATCTCGAATAAAAATAAGTGACTAAGTACTCTTGGGACTAGGTAAGAGGACCAACAACTAGGTTGAAATGTATGGGTTTTTGTTTGAAATATGCTTAGCAAAGAAAATGGAGATCACTAAGCTTGTGATTTTGGGTGATTCTCTTCTCACTATTCATCATCTATATAAAGGATATTTTCCTAACACAATCAACTAAAGCTCCTACTTCATAGAATTATTGGGGCCCTTGATCAATTTCAACACAAGACTTTCTTACATATCCGAAGATCCTTAAATAAGGAAGCGGATGAGCAAGCAAGCCTTGCTCCTCTTCTAAAAACAAGTCAAGTTGACATCAACAATTTTAAGGACTGGTGAAACATTCCACGACTCATACTTCTCCAAAAAAGGCCTTCCTACATCCTTTTAGAACAACTCCATTTAATCTAATTGAAATGTATGATAAGAACATTAAGGGCACTTATTATACTCTCCCCCTCTCAGATATTAACTCCATCAATATGGATCATGCACTAACCACTTGGCACTTCATAAAATATAAGGCGGCAATTGGAATGCGGGCACATCATGTTGAGGATCCTCTTCATAATACCTCGCATGTGGAGGGAACTCAAGCTGAACATTGCCGTAACCTCAATTAGGATTTGGCACCTAAAGTGTTGATGGGTTTAACATGGTGACTAATCATCAAACTTAATAGCGATGAGATATGTTCTCCATGTGAATTCTATGGCACTGCAAAAAAATTTATGGATAGACTTGGTTGCTCTGTATATGGCCTCTAGGGAGGTTAAGCTTGTTATGATGTTGATAGGATTCCCTGAGTGGAAAGACTATCTCTGTAATGTTCAACGTTCTAATTGGTCAATTAGGGAATGACTAGTCCATTTTCTTGGTCAATGGAAATGTTGGAGACAAGGGGATTGGCAATTCCGATGTATTGTGGACTTTCTAGCTTGAATGTGTGGCGAATCCCCCTGCAACCACCCCCCCGCCCTCTAAATTCAGTCCAAAACTCTAAATTTGTTTTTTGGATTCATCGAATGTTGAGCTGATTGGTTGGGGTGAAGTAACTAGTCTTAGGGTTCATAGCTATGAAGGGATTCACAACCAAGTTGAATTGTTTCGGACCTCTAGGTATCCCTCTATTTGCTTGGTTGATATCATCTTTTCCTGTAGTAAACTTATGTAATTTGAGTCTTTATCTGTCGATTTGGAAATTTTCTCTCTACATTTCAGAGTCAGGGGTTCTCTAGTTCCCCCTCTTCCCCTCCCCGGTCCTCTCAGTTTCCCTTTCAACTGTTGGATCCCCAACTCCTCTTAGTACCGCAAATTGGCTCCCCACCACTAATAAAGGGTCCATGACACTAAGAAAATAATTACTAGTTGTTGTAGGTGACAATAGTATTGGAAGTAGGGGTCCTTAGAGTATAGAATATTTACACCTTCAAAACATGGATTTAAACTAGAAATTACAATAGAAATCAAATAAAATTGTCTTCCTCACTTAAGAAGGTCAATATTTAAAGGCCAAAGTCGAGAGACAAGACAATGAAATGGATGCCCTATGCAGGTTTATTAGTGACATGCAAATGCATTTAGCAACATGGGAAATTCAATGCTCAACAAGTAGTGCTTCAAATAGGCCTCACGACAACTTCCCAATTGATCTCAATAGGCCTGTAAATGTTGACCTCTCTCTCTTTAGTCCTCAATTTTTGTTGGAAATATATCTTTTTATTGGATTAGTTTTGAAAGTTATATTTTTTATCGACTATATGCAGTAAGTAGGTCATCTACAGTAGTTGTTTTGATAACAAAAGTTTTGCTTCCATCTCTCGGTCTTCCTTTCAAGGAACAATCATATGGAAAAGGAATGTAAACATGGACAAGTGTTTTGTTGCGACTGAGTACAAACTTATAGAAGAAATACTCATTTTTGTTTATATATATATATATGGAAAATTGTATAAGAAAACAAACATGTATATGATAAAAAATTGTACTAAATTGTGATGTATTTTTGTTAAAGAAAATAAATGAAAACAAGTGTATGATAAAAACATGTACTAAATTGTAATGTGTATTTTTGGTAGGTTTGTTAAACCATACAAGAAAAATAATGAAGACCCATGAGCTAATTGTATCTCAAGTGTTTTTTGGAAATAAACTCTAAATTAAAATACAATTATGGAATAGAAATTAAAAAAATGTAATATAATGAAATGATATATCACTAATTGTAATTGTAATGGAGTAATGGAGTAGTGAAGTTAATAATAATTTTAAATGTTTATATGAAAGATGCAAAATAATTGACCATAAAATGTTAAAATATTCTTTATATTTAACATAAGAAAATAAATGAAGACAAGTGTATGCTAAAATTTTGTGTTAAATTGTGATGTATATAATTTGGTGTTCTAGTAAACCAAATAAATAAACAAATGGATGAAAATATCTAAGCTAATTATGGTGTGTATATTAACTCCCATTACCCATAGCCTCATATATATGAGATTATAATTTGCATATTAACTCCCCCTACCTCCACCTTTAATATGCAAACCATAATATATGAGCGTGTGTATGGGGAGAGTTAATATTCAAACCATAATATATGAGGGTGGGGCCACTGGGAGCTAATAAGCAAACCATATGGAAGGTAATAGGTACAAACCTTAATAATAATTATGGTTTGGGCATTAACTTCCTACAACCCTACCCTCACTCTCATATATTATGTGCAAATCATAATATATGAGGGTGAGGGTGAGGGTGAGGGTGGGGATGGGACGAGACCAAAAATTATAATTAGTATGGTTCACATATTAACTCCCCTCAACCCAACCTTAACCCTCATTATTATAGTTTGGTATGGTTTACATATTAGTTTCCCCCATCCTATATTATAGTTTGGTATGGTTCATATTAATTGCCCACTTGCTCACTCTCATATATAGGGTACTCATCCTCATATATGGCAAGGGTAGATTTGCATATTAACTTTGTCTATCCTCCCTCATATGATATGTTTTGCATATTAACTCTCTCATTTATATAGAAATTTTTTTAAAATAAATTTTAAATTAATGTAGTTGTGAAATAGCAATTAGGTTAAAAAAATAAAATAATTTATTATTAATCTAGTGAACTTAATAATGAATTTAAATATTCATTAAAAAGTGTGAAATTGTTAATAAATATATTATTAAGATATTTTTTTGTATGAAGATGATTTATTCAAAATTTGTAATTTTAATTTAAGAATAAATTAAAAAATATCAAAGTTAAGTTTTATGAAAATTTTGAAAATTAAAAAAATAATCAAACTGGCTAATTGCATATTATAAATTTTATTTTATTAATTTGGGAATATTTTGGATAAAAATTTCCAAATTTTACAATAATCAAAATAACGGATATTATAACGGATATTATATCAAATTTGAGTGACTACTAAAAAGTAACCATTTAACTTTGCTGGCTATGGCCATATTTGAGTGATATTATAACGGATATTATATTAAATTTGAGTGATTAAGGATGCCCATATTATATCAAAATTAAGTGGTTACGAAAAATTAGGAATCTTAACTCAACTCCTCTTAAGATGCTGACAAATTAAGAAGTTGACAATGAACACGAGCGGGGCCGATAGAGAATCTATGGATCTAAGTTCCCCACTCTGTACAGAAATCATTGATTGGAAAAATTCTCTATATATAGGCGAGATGGTAGCAATTTCATTTAGTTGAGAATAATTAATATTATTTTATTATTAATGGAGAAAATGGTTACATTGTTGTAACTTTCTCCCTAGTTAGGGATTAGTTCTATAGTTATGGGGTTTGGGTACACTTTCCTATTTCCTAGTATTGTATTTAATGATGTAATCTTTTGATTGAATGGTAATAGAGTGAACGAGAGAATCATCTCAAGTTTTGTGAGTGTAGTCTCCAGGTGCAGGCCACACCTGAGAGCTACATCTCTTTCTTTTCAATTCAGTGCATATTTTATCTTGGTATCAGAGCTCAGATTGAGTGAGCCTGATCTTTGTCACCTGTGAGGCTGAAGTGCCTGTAGAAGCTAGCTTGCCTGTGTGGCGGAAGTGCCTGTGTGGCTGAGTGTGTACACGAGAGCTCTGCGCTCGATTGAGTAGGTGGACTGCAGAACACCTGGCTCGGACTCGGAAAAATTTTTTTCTGAGCAGAAAGGCCGATTGGCGCGGATTTTGCGCTGACAGTCGCGCCAGAAGACCGATTAGCGCGGGATTTCAGGGAGAAATCGCGCTAGAACGCGGAAATTCAGGGAGGAATCGCGCTAGAGCGCGGATTTTGAGGGAGAAATCGCGCTATTGTGCCAGAAAGCCCGATTAGCGCCAATGAGATCCCTGAACAGCGTGAACTTCATTTGGCGGTTTGCAAACGGAGCAGATCGGCGGAGGTGCAGATCAGTCCGAGAGAGACAGATCGGGAAGGCGCCAGAGGAGATCTGCGAGAAACCTCGACTTCGTGTTGGCGATCTGCAAGGAGAGCAAGATCGGCGAAGTGGCAGATCAATCCGGAAGAGGTGGATCGGATCAACTGTGATCAGATCGGTGATTCGGCTGTGTTGAAAATGCCGAAGTTGCTCATTGGAGCACGAGTGCCAGACACTACAGATCGGTAGCAGAGGCAACAGACAGATCTGACAGGTATTGTTTTTTTTGTTGTTAAGTAGATTCAAAATGAGTAACACAATGGAGTCTTACCTTAACGAGTCTGGTAAACTCAACGGATCGAACTTCACAAACTGGAAGTTCAAGATCCAGACTCTGCTCGAAGGTGCGAATGCTTGGGCTATAGTGACAGGCGATGAGCAGAAACCGGCAGCAGCCCAACAGAAGGAAGACTGGGAAAAACGAGAAAACAAAGCCAAAGTCCTGCTGAAGATGTCTGTGAAAGACAATGTCATTGCACACATCAGAGATTGTAAATCGTCTGCCGAGATCTAGACGAAAATCAAAAATCTCTATGAGACCCATAATACAAACAGAGTTTTGGCTCTGAAAAGCAAGCTATTTTCGATGAGAATGGACGAAAGGGAGTCTGCTACTGCATTTGTAGCGTGAATTAAAGATGTTAAGGACGGATTGGGGGCCATTGGAGTGGCGGTGGCTGATGAAGACATTGTTGCAATTACGATGAATGGGATGCATGATGATTTTCAAACTTTCATCACTGGAGTCTCGGCAAGGGAGAAAGCACCCTCGTTCGATGATCTCACTGCGATCTTGCAGCAAGAGGAAGATCGAAGGCAGAACCTGAATCTGAACCCCCAAAGTGACGATCTCGCGCTGGTGGAAAAACGAAGACTATCCAAAGGAAGGCAGTCACAGCAGCAATCAAAGCAAAGAGGTGGAACAGCACAGAAGAATCCGCACTCTCAGAAAGGTATGCTTGCAAATCATTATGAAAAGAAATGTTTTTATTGTGGGAAAATGGGTCATATACAGAGAGATTGTTACCATAAGAAGCAGGCTGATGAGGCAAGGAGGAGACAGGTAAATCCAAAACACAGAGGATATTTTGTAGAAGAAGAAGAAGACTTCAGTCATGAATTTCGACTGTTCACAGTCGACTGTGCCCTAACAGCATCAAACGAAGATGACATCTGGTATGTCGATTCCGGAGCATCATCACACATGATAGGTAATAAAGAATTTTTTGACAGTCTTGAAGAAGTTATAAATGGATCAAAAATATATCTAGGGGATGATAATTGATATCAGATTAAAGGTCATGGGGTGATTTCAGTTAAGTTGCCTAATGGAAAAATCAATCACCTTTTAAATGTCTTATATGTCCCTCGAATAAAGAAAAACCTGATATCTGTATCCATGATGGCTGACCAGGATATGCATGTTGAATTCTTCAAGACTCACTGTGTGATAAAAGATTGCAGGGATGAAACTGTTGCAACAGGCATGCGAGTTGGAAGCCTGTACAGGTTAGATGCAAAAAGTATACCAAAGCAAGCCATGGTTGCAGGAGAGTCGACAGCTGAGCAACTCTGGCATCAGAGGTTTGGTCATCTGAATCTGCAGGATCTTATGTTGTTACAAAAGAAAGGTATGGTCGAAGGTCTCCCCATCTTTTGTAACATTCAGTTGAATTGTGATGGTTGTGCCCTAGGAAAGATGCACAGAGAACAGTTTCCTGTGCATGATAGGAGGAGGCAAACAGAAATCTTAGAGCTAGTGCACACTGATGTATGTGGTCCCATGCAGACAAGGTCGCTAGGGGGAGCATACTATTTCTTGTTATTTACTGATGATTGCACTAGGTACTCTTGGGTTTATTTTTTAAACAAGAAAAGTCAGACTTTCCAATGTTTTATAGAGTTCAAAACCCTGGTAGAAAAACAATTTGGAAAAAGTATTAAAATTCTCCGATCTGATCAAGGAGGAGAATACAAATTAAAGGAATTCACGAAATACTGCAAAACTAATGGGATTGTTCAGCAATATATAGTGCCGCATACACCACAGCAAAACGGAGTTGCAGAGCGTAAAAACAGAACATTGGTGGAGTGTGCAAGGAGCATGCTGCAAGGTAAGGGTCTATCTAATATGTTTTGGGCAGAAGCGATAAATATTGTTGTATATTTGAAAAATAGAAGTCTTACTAGGTTTCTTGGTTTCAAAACTCCTTTTGAAGCCTTATATGGATTTAAACCAGCAGTAAACCACTTAAGAGTCTTTGGGTCAAAGGCATTTGCACATGTACCCAAAGCTGATAGAAAGAAATTAGACCCTAAGGCAGTTAAATACATCTTAGTTGGTTATGGCACAGAGTTTAAGGCATACAAACTGTTCAATCCTGACAATCGTAAGACATTTGCTAGTAGAGATGTAGTCTTTCATGAACAGGTGCAGGAAAGGAAAGCTGATGTTGGAGATGAATTGGCACATCCATTGCCTGTTGGAGGAAAGCCCAGCGAGGATGAGAGGGAGCAGGAACAGGAAAGGACAGAAGAGAATGAAGAAGAACAGCAGAAGGTGAAAAAGCAGGCCCCAATATTGCGAGGAAAACAAATTTTGAGGTAAGATCCACCCCTACAAGGAGGTCAGTAGGAAGACTCAATACCATTGAGTTGAGAAGCTACCTTTAATGTCAAAAGTTTTGAACATTGTAGAAACCCCTCTAATATAAAGAAGCAGCCAATTTAAGGAATGGAGAGCTGCAATGGATTAAGAAACTGGAATCCCAATCTTTAGAAATGTACTGGGATTTAGAGAGCTGCCTAAAAACAAACTCGCTATAGGATGTAAAGTGGGCTGTTCAAACAAAAATGAATGCAGACGGACAGTATAGATAAGTTAAAAGCTAGGTTGGTTTGAAAAGGATTATTCACAAAAAAGGTATAGATTTTTGATGACAACCTTGCCACCTTGTAGCAAGCTAAATACAATCAGATTACTTATTGCTTTAGCTACTAAACATAATTGGGAATTATACCAGCTTGATGTCAAATCTGCATTTTTAAATGGTGATTTAAAAGAAGAAATTTACTTAGCATAGCCAGAAGGATATGTAAAGCAGGGGCAGGAACATCTTGTTTGCAGGTTGAAAAAGGCTTTATATGGTTTAAAGCAAGCACCCAGGTCGTGGTATGAAAAAGTTGATTCTTTCTTTATAGAGTTTGGTTTCCATAGAAGTTTAAATGACCCAAATTTGTATACCAAGTACAATAATCAGGGGCAGATTGTTTTGATTTCTTTATATGTGGACGACATGATTATAACAGGAAATGCATTTGATTTAATCAAAGGAATCAAAAGGCTAATGGCACAAGTTTTTGAAATGAAGGATCTCGAAAGCCTTCATTATTGTCTGGGATTAGAAGTATTTAGAGATACTGGGCAAACTTTTCTTACCCAAGGGAAGTATGCTA
>APFE031148312.1:21960-33981 GCA_000404065.3 Pinus taeda | reverse complement strand
CCTTCTTCAAATGTTCCTATCAATTAGTTAGTGAAATGGGTGGTGCTTACATCACCACTTGAGTGAAATCATATGATTCATTTTTCAAAATGTCTATATTTTTTTTAGTCATTCACACAAAAATTCAAACATCTATTTCTACTCTAAGTTATTTAACAATCCTGCTGGAAAGCGGGCGGGGGATCAGGACTTTTACATGCTCCGTATGTAGGTTCTTACCTTCCGTTTCTAATACCCTATTCTCTCCTAGCAGGCACTCATCAGATGCACACTACTCCTTAGAAATGGCTACACTCTCCCCAAACCGAAAGATGATATGTCGCTGAAAAATGTGGGAAGTGGTAAAGATGTGGAATGAAGGATGATAAATAATGCTCAAAATGGATTTTCATTAAATTCTCCTAAATTTGTAATAAATTAGAAAATTATGCTATTTTACCTCAAGTTTTACCTCCAAAAGAAAAATGTGAAATGACATATATGTACTATCATTTGTTGAAGCTGATGTAGGCAGAGTTGGTACTGAAAGTGATGCAAAAGGTGGAATCCAGGCAAGCACATCATGTCTGAAGAATTGTTCATGTTCGCGAGCCTCTTTTTTTAAGTGCAATAGTGTGGTCATGCTATGAATAGAATTATGCCCATACTTTTTGTTTTCGTGTAAACAAAGCACTATTTGGCATACAATGTTCTTGAATCCATAGTGTTAGTTTTGAATAGCAATAGATTAAGATGTATGCAAAAATTTCAATCAGAAAAGCTTATGTATACATGCAATACTAATATTTTATCAAATCAACAAGTGATGGAAAAGTGCAGTAACCATATCGCATGTTATCCCATAATGCATACATTTCCCCATCCAATTGGAAAAGGGATTCCATGAACATAAAGTATATGAAAGGTGTTGTGCTAAGGATGATCTCAGGCTGTAGTGAGCATCGACATCTACTACCTGCCTCCCAGGCCCCCGATCTATTCTCCAATTTCTTTCCTGGGTTGGTCTGTTTTGATCTGGTTTGCATGCGGTCTCCCGTCGAAGGGACAACAGTTAATTCATCTTTGTCTTTTCCTTTAGGATGGCCACTTTTTGTTTTTCCTTCCTCCTGTACATGGAAACGACAATTGTCAGCGTTCTATATTAATCTCACATGTTTTGTTAATTCTTTATTATTTTCTAAGTTCATAATTCAAAAAGGTTTATAAGTCCGAATAAAAAGATACTGAAATAACCATCAAAGCATACCTTCTTTGATACTCCACACTAGTTCGACTTTAAAGTTACTCAATATCACATATGGGGTGTATGTTCGTCCATCAAATGCTTTTAATGTCGTCGACGATCAAGACAAGGTTGGAGATCCTAAAGTTTTCCAACAACTCATCGACATAATGCATGTAGATGCCCCCTCATCAATAATTGTTCGATGAACAGTTTTGTTGAGGTCTTTCACTTGAATAAGGAAAGCTAGTTGAGATGGTAACTAAGGGTCATATCCTTTGTGATTAAAGGATACAAGATTGGAATCCGTTGGGTCAATCCCACCTATCACTGAAAATAAAGCCTGCCTTTGGGAGGGGCAATTTTGCAGTACCTCAAGTGTCGACATAGCAGATGGTGATTGGGCCAAATCCTCCACTATATTATAATGATGTGCTACTCTAGCATGAGGATTAAACATCGATTTGTGTACTACTCCCTTTGGCAGTTTTATCGTTAGTTCAAGGATGATGGGTGGCACAACTTCAGGTGAAGTTGTTGTCGAATTACTAGGTTGATCATTATCATTGTTGTTCGACATCTGTGGATTACTGTAATGTTTATTTCTTGTCGATATCGAAGCATCATTTTGCTGCTTCAAAGCAGACAACATTAGCACTTGGGACGGGGAAGCATTGTTGCTAGAAACCATATTTTTTCCTGGATTCAGAAATGGATCAGTCAATAAAGCCGAGGTTTTCGAACTCTTGAAGAATTTTCTAAGCTCAGCTTTATATGGACACTCTCTCGTACGATTTGGTTTCCTATCTCCAGAAGGGTTTGCAGAAGATTTTTCAGGAGATGACTCCTCTTGTTTTTCTTCTTCCCTTTCTTTTTCTTCTTGCCTCCTCGTTGCTTGGTTTCATTACCTTTGTCAGTTGACACGGCATTTACTTCCGAGGCGAGAATTTCTTCATTTGCATTTTGACTTGAAATCGTATGGGCTTTCTTTGACATAGCCTTTACAGTTTTCATGCTAGTCATACCTATCACGCCATCACCGGCATGAGAGTCTTTGTTTGATTTAGGAGGGGGAGGAACAGAATGTTCCGGTCTAGGAGCATCAAGGATTTTGTCGTAGAGCGTGCCAGACTGAGTATATATCAAGTCTAGATATTGTGCACGAGCAATAACTTTCTCTTCAGTGAAAACTCCTCCCTTTGCCACATCTTCTGTAATAGAAGGTAAGAATAACTTAATAAACCATTTAGCCAACACCTGATCAGGAACATATGTTTTTACGATTCTATGACGATGTCACCACTCATGAATATGATCGGATATGTGAGTGGTTGTTCTTTGTTTGAAATTGATAAGAAGCTCTGTTCCTATTTCGTACCTTATGGGTAGCTGAAAATGGGTTAAAATGGTTGTGGCTAGGGGACTGAAGTTATCAAACAAAGCTCTCGGTAATTCGATATACCATTTTGCTGCCAGACCAGTTAACATTCGCTAAAAAAGGCGAAGCCTGATTGAATCATCATTGAGAGTGTTTGATGAACACCACAGATGAAAAGTCATCACATGATTCGATGGGTCTTAACCTGGATTTCCATTAAATTTAGGAATATCTTACAGAAGTTTATGCGAAATCACCGGCCACCAAGGGGCGTAGGCAATTGGATCATTCGTTAGTCGATTTAGATTTGGTAACTCTAAAGTCACCATGAAAGGCAATTATTGATTCAGGCTTGGCGAAGCATACCCAAGATAAGATGGAATTGCTTGAGCAGTTGGTCTTTGCATACCATTGTAATGCATTTGATGTTAGTAACTTTGGTAAGGTTGATGGGCATGACCATTATGAAATGACTGATATTGATTGTTTTTTATATATGGCTTCCCATTACTTGCAAACACTTGTTGCTCAGATGCTTGGTAAACTTGTTGGAATTGCGGTTGTTGGTATTGCACCAGCCATGGTTGTGAAGCCATGAGCTGTTGTCCAATAGTGACTGTTTGACCAAGATGAGGGGTAATGATCCCCGTTTGAACCTGGGTCATTCCACTAGTCAGTGATTGCGGTCGCATCGTAGGGACAAGAGGTTGTTGCATTACAACCCGAGAAACCTGAGGTTAGCATACAACAGGCAACGCTTGTACTTGTAGTGGGGATATTTGACATAGGTAAACTTTGTTGCATTGAGTATACAACTCTTGGTTGTTGAGGCAGGATTGGCACCCAACCGCTAGATATAATTCCAGCATAACCTAAATTTTGTTGTGAACTCTCGCATGGTTGTTCTCCCGAAGAAGATAATGAAAGGGTATACGACCCTCCATACGGCGGTAGTCCAGTGCTCAAAGGAATGATTTGCCTTTGGGGACCGGATTGCCCAAATTGACACTATGAAGGGTCAATTTGTTGAGACTCAACATAAGAGATTCTAGATATTATTCTAGATGAACAAACGGGAACAGACCACACTGTCAAAATATCCCCTGGATGGATTCTATCTAGCGATTGAGAGCTAATTGGGACAGATGGCATGACGTCAAACATTATCGGGGTAGCAGCAGGAAGTTCTGCCACTGCTGTGTTGGATGACACAGACCTAGATGTCGATGGTTGTTCAGACATATTTATTCTATCCAAAAGATTCCTCAGTGATTCTTCAGGCACTTTCGATGGCGGGAGACTAATTTCTGATGAAGAAGGATATAGGGTGATCCCAGCTCCAAATTGCGATGGAGCGTTAGACGAAGGATCCTCTACAATCTCTTCAATGACAATCAATCCAGGAGGAAGAGGTAGACCGTCAAGTCCGTAAAATATTTCTGGTGCCGAAGAAGGTATATGTTCTGCAGCGACAAATGTTCGGGGAGTAACAACTTCCGAATCAGTTGTAGGATGGAACCGGTTCGGGGATAGAAGTGTTTACAAATTGGTTAAAATAGAATTTACATTCATAAATTGAAAATAAAAAAGGCATTTTCTACAATTTCTTGTTAGTACATGCAAGCAGCAGCCACAATAGTTTTAGGAATATAAATAGATGTTAGATGTAAGGTCAAGTTAGGTCTCTTTTGCAAGTAATATGTGTAGATGATTATTTAGATGATTTCATGTCACTTTATAGCACTTTCCAATTCAACACTTTCATTTCCTATAGTAGGCAACATTTCCTTTCTGCATTAAGAATAGTTTTCCCTTTCCTATTTGGTAGTCAGACTCCTTCTAGTCAATAGAATGTTGGTTTGAAAAACCCTAGTGGTCTACCACCCTAGTTGAAAAGTGACAAGAGTAGACCATTGCATCTATTGTGTATACAACACTGTCACCTCCAAGTTTATATGAACATCAAGTTGATGAAGTAAATTTGGTAGCCCTAGGAGTTGCAGCATCCTTGCTGCAATACTGGAGCTCGTCACTTTTGAAATTTTAGAAAGTGACTTAGGGTAGCCTATTGAAGACACTTTAAGAGATTTTGAAAATATTTGGAAGACGTTGTGCAGAACTTGAGCAATTGATTGAAGTCTCAGAGACACCCTTGGAGACATGATGCTTTGTTGAAGCCCTCATGCAGTAACCTTGAAGATCTTTTCTTGGGTACGATGAAGAGGAATGATGACACCTTCTAAGAATCAAGGTTGTCGTTGATTACGTGACATGGATACTAAGTGAAGGGATATATGAATATTGACAGGGTTTATTGAAGAAGACATTGGGAGCCGTGTATTGTCACACTAGGATCAGTTGTAATGTCCTCTTGTGGCTGCGAAATTTATTTTGTAGAGGCAGGGATACCATAAACGTTCGGAGTAATCGGAGTCTCTGAGGATGTTGGAATACTTGCCCAAACCAACCTAGGGGACTTCGATCTGATCAAACGAGTTCGCTTTGTCTGGAATAGCTTCGTTTTCGGAGTCAACGATGGTTGACTCGTAAGTCTCCACGAATGACGGGGTTTTGATTGGCTTTCTTCCATGATTGTGGATTACTTGATCAACTCAAAATAAAAAAGGGGAAAAATGATTCCTAATTAAATGAATATTAGGCGCTTTGACACAACTTGTTTTTTCAATTTTTAAGAGTCGAGAAAAAACAAAAGATGACTCTAGTCACCTTTGATTTTTAATGAGCCTAAAGTGACAAGTGCTCAGATGGGACTTTTCCTTTAAGGAGTCTGAAAAGGAATGAAAGAGACTACTCTGGAAACCTAGACAGAGGGATTACCAAACCAATTGCAAAACTGCAGAATACTTTTTATTGATACAGTAGTCAATCTTCCTAAATGCTATGTTCAGTGCATTGCGATCGATAGGGCAGCAGACACGGCTTCCTAAGGATAAAGGATATATCCTATTGTGGTCTCCCAATATATACTCGACGATACGTGGGAGCACAAGTCCGTACTGGCACTTGTCGTCTCAAAGAGGAGGAATCACCCAACCAGCAATGAAAGTGATAGTTACTAGGCTTAATGACACCAGAATATGTCTCTAGCCTAGACTTCTAGATGTTGTGCATTAGGTTCCAAAGCATTTTTATGTTCATTGAATTTATTTTATAGTTGATATTGCTTAAGAATTTTCCTTTCAGGTTCAACACGTGATGTAGATATACAATTCCTAAAATGTAGTCTAAGATGATAAACAATCATTTAATCTTCTTTTGCAATGAAAATCCTAGCTACTATGGAAAGAGAACTGAGGATTATTTCAACAAAGAGCACAGAGCACACACTAAATGCACTGTCCTAAATCAAACCAATAAGCAGTCTAAATGCAAATGCACATGCATGTATTTGTTTTTAGCCTTCTTAATGTGTGAATGACAAGAAGAATGCTCAGTACAAATCTAAATTATCTTTTAAAAGAGACAATACTAACAAATTTCTCTTCAAAATGAAGTGAAGATAACGATGACACTTGAAAAACTACTAATTCAAATCACATACAAGAGTAATAGTATAACCGACCATCAAGAAAAATAGGATTATCTTCTATGACTGAAAACGACACTTGCGACACTTCCAAATCAAGAAATGGCAGTCTGATTACGCTACTTCTTCGTAAAAGAGAACTGAAAATGGCGCACAATACATAAAAACATTTACAGTTCTTTGCACAATGGAGGTGGAATGATGGAAAGGAAGGGGGTTTCCATAGAGGTATATTGATCACAAACAGCAAAACTCCTTAATAGAGCTGAAGAGAGTGAAGAAAAACCAAAGTCTGAAGGCAAAATTAACCTTCTCTGACCATCGCACTTGTTACACAGGGAATCCAGTATGCATCTCACCCAATGCACACAAGAGGTTCAATGTATATAGACTTCCTTGAAGAGAGGGTGTGATGGTACCAGTGCGAGACTTTTACTTGGTCTTTGGTCACCGTTTGCAGGTTAGTTCAGGGATTTAGGCCGAGAAATTCATGTTCAACAAATATAAATCACAGGGGTTGATCTAATGAGGTTACTAGAGCCACCACTGGGGAAATTAGAGTGTTTGTAGATTGATTGTTCAATTTATAAACAAAACTCGGAGATAGACTGAAGCAACATTGATCTACTTTGCACTTGCATAGCAAATGCAGTTCGAAGGCTAGCTGGCTTGACTTCAGGCTCTGTCTGTAAGTTTATAAAATAAACAAATATAGACTAGAAAACAATCTATTCACTCCCTAGTGGAGTCGCCATTTTTTTATCGGGAAATCTAGTGTCCACTCGGAGCTGCTAGTCCCACTAAGACTGGTAGCTATCTTAGAAACAAACAAACAAAAACTCTCCCAGAGAATAGATAGAGGGCATGACACCACCTCAGTTTTGCGGTTCCTTGCTTGGTTCCTCTCCTTTCTGATATATCTTTGTGCATCTTTTCATTTACCAGCTCAGGAGCACCTATGGAATCAAAGCAGCATAATACTATCGAAGAACAGAGATCTACAATCATAAGAAATACAGGACCAGATATTGTATTGACCACACAAATGCATATATCATCAAACATACAAGAATGTGGAGGAAAACTTGAATAGCTTTATTAATATCAAGAATAGAAAAGAGGATTACAACCAATTGTTTTGACCTAGAATCATCCTCCAATAGGAAAGCCCTTCTTCACCTCATGTAAAGCTTAGATCACCCAACACTATGATGTTGCATCAGGAAACCAACAACACTTCCTTACAAGATACAAGATTCCAGCCTCTAGATATCTTTGATGAGGGATCCATATATAGATGATTATAGGGGGGTGAGTTAGCTTCTAGGATTTTGATTGGTGTCCCCTCTCTGATATTTCTTGATTCCACTTTGAGATTGATGATCTCTTACTCATCCCTGGGCGAATTCAGAGAGGCAAGTGTCAGAGGAGAAGTTTCTGGAAGATTCTATGATCCTCCACCTCACAAACTGTCTCTTCCATTTGTCCATTCTCATCCATCGTACCCTACAGAAGGGATTTCCAGTATGCATCACACCCTTTACACTGAGTAGGTGAGACACATCGCACCCTCTGCACTGGGCATTCTGTATGGTCCAGTTTTGACCAGTTCTGAGCAGTTCTCTGTGGAGAACTTCTGGGAGATGATGTAATCAGCTGACTTTGTTCTTTTAGGGAGTGAAGCAACACTTTTAGGGACTTAGGAGCCTTTGGTTTATGGAAATTTATGATTGGGGTTGCAGTGCCCAAAAATGTCTATAACACACAAATAGTTGTTCATAAGACTTTTTTTCTATATGATTACATGCTAATTTTAGAATAATTTATCTAGTGGGATGTTATCACCAGGATTGGATGCTATTACCAGGATTGTGTGAAGCTTCGTCAAGTTTGGATACCCCTTGGGATAGTTTAATTCCCAAAAATATCCTTAACCCATCCCCATTAAATTTAAAATTTGAACCTATAACCTAATCCCCATAAGATTTGAAACTATAACCTGGCGGAGACTAAACCCACGCAAATCAATCCATCTACACCTCATGGATTTGGATGCTAAGACTTATCTTAGATTCTACCTAGTCTTATACTATGACTCTCCTTTGGATATGTGTTCAGAAAAAGAGGCGGCTGATGACGAGACTGCAATTTGTTGACAACCCTGTGTAGGCTGATTACCCTCATCTTATTTCGGCTTGTTTATTAGTTTGGTTGCACCATTATCTGTAGCAAAGGTTTTATCACCCACTGATCCAACTAACTTGGTCTGGCATTCACCAAAACACAACGTTTTGACGATCTGGTACTAATTCAGTCACATTGTCACCTTCATTCAGCTCCAGAATGACTTAACTAACACCCATTGGTACCTCTGATTTATTTGCAGGATCCTAGAGTAATGAAAAGGAACAAAACTGAAAATTGGCACTCTTCAGCAATATGTAGCTTGCCTATAATATATTTTTTTTTATGCTTTGTATTTCTATTGCCATACAGGGGGCTCCAAAATCATGGCTTATATTGGTTTGACGTTGCTAGTTTAGAATGAAGTTTTAGTTAAACAAGACATTATCATTGGAGTTAAAGTAGTTTTGATCAAAGTCTAGTTGTTTGATATAGTTGGACTATATATTTTTTTACAAAGCATGTTAGGAGAACTGAAGTACACATGTGCTTATGAGGTTGGTTTGGTATTGCTAACCCAAGGTAAGATTTTATCAAAATATGACAATATTTTTGTTCAAGTGGCTTTGATCAAAATCTAGTTTTTGATCAAGTTTGATGATCTTTAAACAAGACCTGTTTATACTAATGAACTATGGTAACTTTTGTTTAGCTTGCTTAAAATTAGATGTTTAAATTTATATAACAATAACAAAGTTATGATTGCATAGATATCAAATTTATATAAAAGTTATGAATGGATAAAATATCTAAAAATTGAACAGGTGATATCATTATATATGATTTGTATTATACTTCTATTGACTTTGGAATCTATCTTTTCCAATATGGGATTGAACATCAAGCCACTATTACATACAATCCTCGAAGAAATTGTTGTAGCAAACATACAATCCTCAAAAAAATTGTTGTAGCAAAAATAATGAAGTTAGGTAAAGTGTGTTTTTTTACTATGTACTTTTGTAACTTACAATCCGATGGTCACGATATGTTCTAGACATGAAGTGATCTGACGGTTCGTTCTCTCCTCGATGTTGCCAACACTTGATCAGTGGTTTAACACACGATTGGTCCATGATCTCTATTTAAAGAGCGTGGAGGGTCATTTGTAAGGTGACCATTCATGAGATAAAATTATGTAAATTTTCTTTCTTTTACATTAATAAATTTAGTGAGGTGGGCACGTTGCGTCAAGCTGTGGACTATTTTCCTCTTTGAGGGTTTTAACCATGTGAAGAATATTGGTGTATTGATCTATGATTTTTTTGTAAGTAGTGTCCTTTGGTGTTCTATCTGAGGAACTTACCCTGTAGATTCTGACAAGATTACATATGAAATGTGTTATGGCTACATTCTTCTAGTGAGGCATCTTAGGGTCATTGGTTCCACTTGGCATGCTTTAATATTTAAGGAGAAATGAAACAAACTAGGTGCGAGGAGTTGAAACTTCATCTTCTTAGGTACTCAAATATTGCCAAGGCATATTTTCTTTACAATGAGATAAATAAGTTCATTCTTTCTAAGAGGTGACTTTAATTAATTCCACCAAGCATTGCTATCAAGAAATCTAGTGTCTATGTAGAGCTGCTAGTCCCACTAAGATGGGTAGCTATCTTAGAAACAAACAGATTAAAGTTATTTTTGTTTTCCTTTACGAGAAGTAGATAGGAGAGGAGAAAAGAATACCAACCTGAATCTTTCGCTTGGTTCTCTACTTGTTCCTTCTCCCCTTTGATAGATCTTTGCCACTCCTCCCTTGACCACTCCGCTTCAAAGAGTACATGTAAAGTCAAAGCAGCATAATACCTTCAAAGTGCAAAGATCTACAATCATAAACAATGTAGGACTAGATATCTATTGACCACACAAATGCATATATTAACAGAGATACAAGAATGTGGAGGAAAACTTGAATAGCTTTATTGATATAGAGATTAGAAGAGAGGATTACAACCCATTGATCTGACCCAGTGTCATCCTCCCAGCATGAAAGCCCTTCTTCACCTCATGAAAATCTTAGATCACCCAACACTATGATATTCCACCAAGAAACTAACAACACTTCCTTACAAGATACAAGATTCCAGCCTCTAGATCTCTGGGATGAGGGATCCATATATAGATGATTGCAAGGGGGTGAGTTAGCTTCTAGCATTTTGATTAGTGTCCTCTCTCTGATAGTTCTCGATTCCACTTGGAGATTGATGATCTCTTACTCATCCCTACGAAAATTCATAGAGGCAAGTGTCATAGGAGAAGTTTCTGGAAGATTCCATGATCATCCACCTTGCAAAATATCTCTTCCATTTGTCTATTCTCGCCGATCATACCCTACAGAAGGGACTTTCAGTATGCATCACACTTTTTGCACTGAACAGGTGAGATGCATCGCACCCTCTACACTGAGCAATCTGTATGGTCCAGTTTTGACCAGTTTTGAGCAGTTTTCTATGGAGAACATCTGGGAGATGATGTAATCCACTCACCTTGTTCCTTTAGGGCATGAAACAACTCTTTAAGGGACTTAGAAGCCCTTGGTTTATGGACATATATGACTTGGGTTGCAGTGCCCAAATATGTCTATAACAGTTTCCCCTAAAGCATGAGGTCAAGAATCTTTTGATGTCGGGTGAAATACTTTATCATGAGGATCTGAGGTTTTTCAAACTGGAAGGCGACCTGTAATAAGATACAATACAATAAATTATCTTCATAACATTTTCATGATCTAGCTGAGGCAACAATTCCCATGCTCAGCTTTATAAATTCATTTTCATGGACATAGGATAGACAAACCGTCTATGTGGCAGACTGATGATTCTGATAGAGCCATCATCCTTTGATTTGGATCATCATATGTGCAGCAATGATGTACATTTGATGTCTTTATTTTCATGACTATATCGCAGCTCGGATGGATGAAACTAGATCCGAGGTCTTCAAACTCGTCCAATATTTGCCCAAAGTACAAGTCAATCCATGTGAAAAATGTTCTGGAGTCAAACATGGAAAGACATCACCTGATTACCAGCCAATGATGTAAGTTGTTAACAGGCGCAAGAGGAATCACCGATAATGATGATGACCCTCAAGGTACTACAGTACAATTCACGTGGTGTGAAAATGGGAATTGGTGTCGAACAACACGCAAAATCTCTCGGTCGAAGGCCATTGATGTAAACCTATCGTTGGAAGCGAGAAACTTGCCATTGAGGTATGCAAGCTTCAAGATACTGAAAGGGTTGTCCCTAGGTCGACTTCTTGGATAATGAGCTGATTTCAACAAGAAGAGACTCGTCATAGGAGGGCCTTAACGAATCCCAAATCTACGACACGGAATGGAGCAAATGACTTTGTGGAGGTGAAAATGATCTGATGATACAGGGTTCAGGGTGGCGGTCATGAAAGAATGAAGTGTGAAGGTATTGCAGTAGATGAGACACAAGATGGGTTGGTGAATTCTCTAATCGACCTCTCTTGAACATATCGGTGACAATAAAATGGATTGGTAGCATCAACCCCAAAGATGGATGGTACGGAGGACCAATGATAATATGACCGATGAATGAAATAACCCAACCCGACTCAATCATGGTGATGGAGTGAAACTGTCATGTTCAAGAGCGACTTGCTACCAATAAAGTTTCTTCAAGTTTTCTTCCCAATTTTCCCCAGTCATTGCTGACCAGT
>APFE031148306.1:58939-86082 GCA_000404065.3 Pinus taeda | reverse complement strand
TTTACTGAAGGTATTGTTTTAGGACATCATATTTCAGGGGATGGGATTAAAGTTGATAGATCAAAAGTTGAAGTCATCTCCAAGTTATCTATTCCAAATTGTCAAAAAGATGTTAGAATTTTTCTGGGATTTACTGGATGTTATAGAAGATTTATAGAAAACTTCACCAAAATAGCATCTCCACTCTTTAAACTACTTACAAAAGACTATGAATTCAAATGGGGTCCTGATTTCCAATCAACATTTGAAGCTTTGAAAACAAGAATATCTAAAGCGCCCATCTTGAGAGGACCAAATTGGAAACTTCCTTTCCATATTTCTACATATGCTTCAGATACAGCTCTAGGGGCTGTGTTGGGACAAAAATATTTAGTTCCTTATGCCATTTACTATACTAGTAAAAATTTAATTCCCACTGAGTTGAATTATACTGTGACTGAAAAAAAGTTCTTAGTTGTTGTTCATGCAATCAATAAGTTTAGACATTATATAACAGGCTATGAAACTTTTATTCATACTGATCATTCTGCAATTAGATATCTAATGAACAAACCCATTACTAATGGTAGAGTTACAAGGTGGCTCTTACTTTTACAGGAATTCAATATCACTATGTTAGATAGACCAGGGAAGCAAAACACAGTAGCTGATTTCTTGTCTAGGATTCGGAATACTAAAGAAGATTCTCCTGTAGAGGATAAGTTTCCTGATGAATATTTATTTGCAGTAACTACTAAGACTCCTTGGTATGTAGATATAGCTAACTATTTGGTGACAGGGAAACTACCTCCACATTTATTTCCTTGTGAAAGAAGAAAGATTATTTAGGAGAGTTCAAAATATTCATGGATTTCTAACAAATTGCTTAAAACAGGGCCAGATCTTGTAATCAAAAGATGTGTTAAGGAAGATGAAATGCCTAATATTCTCAAAGCATGTCATGATGAACCGTGCGGCGGACACTTTGCTGACAAAAGGACAACCTATAAAATCCTTTCTCTAGGATATTATTGGTTGTCCCTCTTCAAAGATGAAAATATGTCAAAAGATGTGACAGCTGCCAAAGAGTAGGGAAACCTACCCTCTCAAATGAGATGCCATTACAACCACAGGTACTCATTGAACCCTTTGAAAAATGGGATTTAGACTTTATTGGACCTATTAATCCACCATCTAAACAGAGAAAGTATATATTGTTATGTACTGATTATGTTACTAAATGGGTAGAAGACAAAGCATTATTTCTACTACTGAGCATTTAGTAGCTAGTTTTCTTTATGAGGATATTTTTACCCACTTTGGTGTTCCAAGAGAAATTGTGACAGATCAGGGAGGTCAATTCACATCCAAACTGGTGGAGAAGTTCATGGAAGAGTACAAGGCAAGCACAGAAAATCTACTCCTTACCATCCGCAAGAAAATGGTCAAGTAGAGTCCAAAAACAAAGTTATTGAAGGTGTCATAGAAGAGATTACTAAAACTGTTCATCTACATAGAAGAGATTGGGCAGAAAGGCTTCCTGAAGCCTTATGGGCCTACAGAACTACATGGAGGAACACAACAACACATTCTCCCTATGAACTTGTTTATGGGAAAGAAGTTCTCCTCCCCATTGATTTCCAATTTAGAACCTTCAAGATGGCAGTTCAATTGGGAATGGATCTATCAGAAGCTCAAAAGCATAGAATGGAGCAGTTGAATGAACTAGATGAGATCAGACAAGAAGAAATCCTAAGAACTGATCTAGTTCAATATCAAAGAGCTAAGTGGCATGACAAATACATCAAGGAGAAAAAGTTTCAAGAAGGAGATTGGGCATTGCTATTTGATTCCAAGTTCAAATATTTCAAAGGTAAATTTCAGACTCATTGGCTTGGGCCATATAAGATTGACAAAGTCTTTAGCAATGGAGCAGTAAGAATCAAAACCATTGATGAGTATCAAAATTCTCTCATTGTGAATGGTCACAGATTGAAGATCTATCATAAGCCACTCTCAAAGGAGGAATTTGTCAAAATCTTTCAAGATAATTCTGCAATAAGGCTGGTGAAGAAGAATCCTTCTTGTCCACTAGCCTAGTCTTTCTTCTTTTCATTGTTTTCTTAAAATAAATAAATTGTATAAGCCTGAAAACCAATCACTGATTAGTAGTCTTATACAGAAAATACAGGGCGAAAATCAGAAATTTTTGACGCCCTATATTTTCCAAAAAAAAAATCCCTTTCATTTTCATTCATAGTTGTTCCATTTCACTTCATTTCATTCCATTTCATCATCACATTTTGCTAATAAAATCCCTTTCATGTCTAGTTTTCATATATCATCATTCATTTCCATCCATCTCCATTCAGTCATATGTTCACTGTGTTAGTTTCCGCAACTGAATTTTGATTCCGCAGTTGAATACTGATTCTGCAGCTAATACTCTGTTACTCAGCACTGACAGTCAGATGTTAGCCAAATAATGATGAGAACCAAATGCAGGTATGGAAGAGGAAAATATTTTGAAGATGTTAAGCACGTAAAAGCACCAACAGGAAGCAACCAATCAAAGGTTAGTGGACAGAAGTGGTAGGATTCTAAGGTATGAGCAAAATTCATTTCAAATAGCATTTTAAAGCACATAATCTATATAGTTGTGAAACCACCGGCTCCATTATGTGTAATGATTCGCATTGATAGATTTCATAACTCCTGCATGACCTTTGCATAATTCCACTACGAACTCCGCATCAATTTCTAATGGCCTCATGATCTGCCTCTGAATCTGACTCGTACTTAATTGTACGTTGGCATTCCACCTACTGAACTGGGTAATTATGAGGACGTAATCTATTTGACCACGACTCTTCTCTGCCGCACAAATACGCACTCATTTTATGAACATGCCAACATACACTTCGCAGCCTTTTAATTCAATTTCTGCCAGACTCACTCTGTTTCCATATTCTCCCATTGAAGTTGCGTCTGTTAGTTCTGGCTTGATTATACAAGCCTCTGCTCTGTGAACTCATTTTCACTACATGTTCTGTGTTCTTTCGTTTGTAACTACTGGTTTTCTCCACAATCCTTCTCCATCTTCTGCTCACACAACCATTCCACCTCTGTCAATCCATCACTTACAATCTATCACTCACAGAGATATTTTTAAGGTAAGAGAAAGGAATGGGCCTTCTGGTAAGAACAGAGCTAGACAGGCCTAAATTCATGGAGGGTTATCCAGAGTTAAAAATCATATTAAGGAAGGCACAATGGCTGCAATTTATCCAGAAATTCAGAGGTCACAATAAAGAAGTCACGAAGACATTTTCAAGGTCTTTTAACGGTGTGGAAGTTGAGGTTGGAGATCTCAAATTTTCAGTCACAGAGGCATCCATTATAGCAGCAACAGAGCTTCCACAGGAGGGGGAGCGGTGGTTCAAAAACAAAGACTTTGATGAGAGGGCCTGGAGGGTTATTTTGTGTAACCCAGGTATGGATATAACTGTTTTCAAATGTGGAATCCCTATCTCTGCTCTAGAGGAAAAGTGGACTAGTTTATTATTGATAATTCAGAATTTTATTACATGTGAAGGATGGTTTGGGTCTATGTACATGTACCACATAAGGTTACTAATGAGTTTTTTGGAAAATCAAAAAATCAATTTGCCTTATTTCCTATTGAGTAGCCTAAAAAAGATGTCCACAACTATACAAAAGAATCTGGATGACGTAGAGCCTCACCTTTACCATCACGACCTTGTTAAAATTCTGATTGAAAAACAATTGAAGGAAAGAAAGGACACTTGGGAAAATTTCTTGATTAGAAACTTCTTTCAGGACCCACCTGAAACACCTAAAGGTAGCTCACCAAGGAAAAGTAGGAGAAATAAAACAAGTGTAAACATTCAGGATACTCCTACTAGCATAGCTAAAGAAACTAGTAAGGAAGAAAAGTTTCCTGAAACTTTGACCGAGGCTAGGAAGCAAGTGACACTAAAGGGGAAAAGAAATGTTGAAGCTATCTATCAAACCCCAGAACCTTCCTTAGAAGAGGATTAGATACTTTCTGAAAGATTAATCCTCCTTAAAGAACAATCAGCGAAAGAAAAGGAAAAAGGGAAAGAAAAACAGAGTGTAGAGAAAGGAGACACCAGCTCACAGAATCTAAGGAGGAGCCCCAGACTTAAAGGTAAACTGAAGAAAGTACAAACTAAAGGGGCCCAATTCATAGACTTAGGAGTTGAAACACCAGAACAATCTCCAGCAATCCCTCCTGACCATAGCCCACAACATTCTCCTTTTTCTCAACCAGATTTTGAGATCAGTCCTTCTCAACCAGATTTTGGGATTAGTCCAAGAAAGGCTACACCTAAAATAGATCCAACCCAACAAGAAATGTATGATTTTATTGAATCATTGGAGAATATTGCAACAAACCAAGGCACTTCATCTACTCAGCCTTATACAACCGAGGAAATTTTCATCCAATCACTAAAACAGGAAGTTTTTGAACTGGAAGTCCTAAATAGACACATCAAAAGGAAAAATGAAACATTGAAAGAATAGAGCAGGTTGGATAAAATCATCCATGGCAACACCATGTTGCATCTTGGGCTATGGCAGAACAAAAATAGGAAATTGAAGAAAAAGAGCAGGAGGTTGAGCAGAGCCCTTATCAACCTCAAATACAAGTGCCTAATGAGGAAGCCTAGGATGACAGTGGTACCAAGGAAGAAGAAAAGAAGGTTGGATGTATTAGTAAAGCTCTCAAAACAAATGAATTGAAGGGAGGATGGTTACAGTTTTGGTTGCATGGGGACATGCAACACCTTCACAATGGGGGTATGTTGAGTCCTAAATTTACCTCTCTTCTACATACTTTCCTAGACCTTTTTCCCACACTCGTGTCTCATAAGATATCAAATATCATTACATATTGATTCTAAGAGTGCATTTAAGTGGTTTTATAACTATATTTTGTGTTTGCTATTTGACTTAGATTTTTCTCATCAGTTGCGGAATGTAGCCACTTTCTGCAGCTGACTCGTGATTCCGTAGTTGTTTTTATTGATCTATAGGTTACAGGTGTTAGCAAGTAAAATGAGGCATGTGGGAAGTTCAGGAATGATCTGGACATGAACCAGGTCCTATCTGTTCAGCCAAATTCGTAAAGGAAAGCCTTGGTCAAACAAGGAGTCCTACAGCGAACAGGTCTCTGTTTTTCAACACGTGAAAGGTCCAAGACCGTTCCTAGATCCATGGATCCCTTTTGACAGTTGTAGACCGTCTCCACGACACAAATCCAACATCCACCTTTTGTAGATTGAATTATCATGGCAACCAAGACGCTAAGTTCACGGGTTCTGTCTTTTACGTGCACTCTGTTGAAGGTTTCTCACAGAAAAACAGTTATATAATTTCCTATATAAATATCGCGTTTGCAAACGCATGTAGATAATCTAGATATCGTTTTGCTGTTAGTCTATATACTATTGCCGTATCATTAGTCTTGTTGTTGTAATGAGAGGATACTTCCTCTGTTTTGCAATATAAAGACTCTGTTCCTTATGATCATTTGAGCATAATTTCGGATTGACAGCTTAACCAAGGCCATGCAGAGGGCCCTTGTTGGTTGAGGCTTTGTTTCTTTATTTTTGTAAAGTTTTCATGCATCGTTTCCTTATTTCCATTGTAAATATTTCATAGCTTGTTCACCTGTATATATTTCATAATTCATTTATGATGTTAATGTTTCATTCCTGTACATGATTTTCTAGCATTGTATATTTTTGCTAACACTGATCAGTGTGTTACAGGATAGGTTATGCTTGAGCGTTTTCATATAATTTTTGCATCAAATAGTGACATGAGATTGGCCTCTCTGCTGACTTTGTTTTTTTTAACTTATTTTAGTTATGCTTTGATTTCAGTCTTATTTATTTGCTGTTGTTAGCTAGTTTAGATATCAAATTCTTCATGTCATTTTACGTTCTCTCCAGAGCCATGGCTTAACCCTGAAAAGCTACTTGGCGAGCTATCGAATATGAGTGAAGTGATTTGATTTTACTTTCGTTTCTATAATTAGATATCAGGTTCTTCATGACATTTGACGTTATCTCCAGAGCCATGGCTTAACCCCGAAAAGCTACTTGGTGAGCTATCAGATATGAGTGAAGTGATTTGATTTTACTTTCATTTCTATAATTAGATATCAGGTTCTTCATGTTATTTGACATTATCTCCAGAGCCATGGCTTAACCCCGAAAAGCTACTTGGCGAGATATCAGATTATAAGTGAAGTGACTTGATTTTACTTTCTTTTACAAGTAGGTAATTTAGATATCAATTCTTCATGTTATTTGAAGTTATCTCCGGAGCCATGGCTTAACCTCGAAAAGCTACTTGGCGAGCTATCGGATTATAAGTGAAGTCAATTGATCTTACTTTCATTAGTCTGTAATTTTTGGTTTGTTTGAGTGCAATAGTTTAACTTTTATTTCTGTATTTAGATGAGCAGCAGAGACAATGATTTCATGATCAGTATTTCATCATTTGTTTGATTTGAATAGCTACACATTTACATTTCTTTTCAAGTACTAATTTTATCATTAGTATGTTTTGAGATCCTTTGAAGTGGTAAGCTTTGGAAGTTATCATAAGGGACATAAAACCTTGTCTTAAATCTATATCCATACTTGCCTTCTAAAGCATTATTAAAACTTAGGAATAGGATTTCCATTTGCATTAGGGAACAAACAAAGACAAAACCCCTAAACAAAATAAAATTGAAAACAATAAAAAGTAAGAAAGAGGTTGTCTTGCACATATAGTGCGCCACACTTCATCAGTTTACGACTCCCAGATTGATAATTAACGTAGCAATTTAGGACATACTAAATTGACTAAAAACTCTTCCTCTCCCATTTTCTTCTATTCTTCCAACATCACAACATCGCATGCTGCTTGGGCCTTAGCCATTGCTTCCTCTTTTCTGCGCTTTTCCACTAGCTGCACCATTTGAAGCTTTGTCTCTTCCTTCCTGTGCTGCACGATGGACTTGTCTGTGTCCATTGAGGAGCCAGCTGGAGTGTGCTACTCTCACGACCAAGACTCAAGGACTGCAAATATCACATCGTCAGTCGCCCAATATGGTAAATCATGCCACATCTTTTTAGGGTCCTTCCACACCCTGATGAAGACATGGTGGAAATATGCTTCGAATTCTGCAAAGTTCTGCAAATTGTTGTATACTATGGGCGACAACCACAGCTTGCGATTGATACCCATCCTGATATTCATCTCGATTAGGACCCAGAAGATCTTTCTTTCTCTAATACATTGTACGTCCTTGGTTTCCCACAGCGAAGTGTACTTCACCGCCTTTGGAAGGTCCGACACGACCGAAGGGAATTGGCAATCTTCAGACAGCTCCCATGCCACCAGTACTATCGACAACAGGAGCCACACATAATGAAATGTTTTTCCCTGCTCCTGTGCCTCGTGACAGTTTGCAAGGAACTCACCGCATAGATAGTTCACCTAGTTGAATTGGACTCCTTCCGTGCATTGAGCTGCTAGTGCAACCACTGGTGCGGGCACCTCATCCGCGCAGCACTTCCGCATCACCTTCCCTAGTAATATTTGTGTCACAACCTTGACTGCAGGGTTATTAATGCTGGAGATGGCATACCCTCGCTGCTTCTTCTCCACCTTGAACTTCTTTTTCATCGCTTTTGTGAGGGCCAATTCGCACCTTTTCCCTCTGAAATGTTTGTTGGATCCTCTCTTGAGTAAGGTATCCATGTAATCCAGTGAATCAGATGCTCTATGATGAGGATGGGGTCCTCTAGCCACAAGCACCCATCATGCACCAAGCAAAGTAGTTGCCTGATGATGAAGACGATCACTAGGGCGCGATGGTAATGTGACACCCAGAGCAGGTTTAGTAATCAAGCTTTCTCTACACCTTTGAGCCATTTGTGTGGCTTCAATTCAATCATTCCAGTCGTCGTGTCCATCCTCTGGTGCATTAGCTTCTTAGTTTCTAAATGCGAGAACTTCTCATGGTCTGCGAGGTCCAAATATTCAAATTTCAACACAGGAACCCGCCCCTAGTGCAGTCCCTCAAAAACAATATTTTCAGGGAGCAACGGAGTTTGCAGAGAGCTTTTGCTCTCATATATATCCTTTAGCACCTTGGCTTTACCCTTGCTCGGTGGAACATATTCAGGTAACTGGGTAATAGGGTTCGCACCATAGGTTTCAACTTCCAGCTCTACATCCTCCTATTCTACCAGGATTTGTTCATATTCTTCCTCATCGGTGTTAGTGCCTAAATCTACCTCAAGCTGAGAAAGGCATGTCTAGGGTAACATCAAACCATGCTTAACATGGTAGCTAGCCCTACCAGGTCGGGTGAGGGCTCTCTCCTTGTCAATCTCAAAGAAAATATGGCAAGTAAGGCTTGAGATGACTGGTGTGGATACTAATTTTAGGCTAGGTATATGCTCAGAGGATTTTGATTTATTTTAATGGTTGGTTGCTAGATCAGATGAGGAAGGCAACTTTGGGTCAGGGAAATCAACACAGATTTGCAGAGGTTTTTGTGGGGCGAGGTAGGCAAGTGTTTTAGTACTTTGAAATGAAAGTGATGGTGAGTCTAAATATTGGTGAGGAGTTAGAGAGGGCATGAAAATGTCATGAGTCCTCTTCAATCAACAGAAAACATTTAAAACTAAATAAACCCCAAGGTAGAGCACTGAAACACCAATGGATTCCACCCTTTAATCTTGATTCATTTAGTTATGAAAAAAAAGATAGATGATGGCACATATACACATAAGATAAACTAAATAACAGAGGAGAAAACAATGCTAATTCACATTACCACAAGAATCCCGCAAAATGCTATGAAACCCTGGTTCATTTCCTTGCCAAACTGTAGAAGTGATGTACAAAGTAGCTCAATGCATCCACAAGAGTCCAACCTTGACAAATGACTAATAAAGTACAAAATATAGGCATAAAACCATCTATGCTATCCATCAGGGGTCGATTCCATGAGTCAAGGAGCTGTTCCAACAAGATCTAAACTAGGAACTGAAAAATAGGCAGTGGAACAGCGTGCCTCTAAAACTATGGAAACTGATGCATTCATCCTTAAACCAA
This sequence comes from Pinus taeda, assembly GCA_000404065.3. NCBI lineage: Eukaryota > Viridiplantae > Streptophyta > Pinopsida > Pinales > Pinaceae > Pinus > Pinus taeda. The sequence continues at coordinate 76,932 of APFE031148306.1, read as the reverse complement.
CTCTAACTTGATGTATCTACCTCCTCAAGTCATATTTTATCATATTTACATCATAGTACATCAAGTTACATCATATTATATCATTAATTGACCAAGAGAGAAGAAAAAGTCAAACTGATAGCAAACTGGGTGAAATTCTGAACAAACAGGCAAAACTGGCAAATTTTTCTCCTATGCATAGCGCCATTGATCCTATGCGTAGCACTTATTCCAGGCCGGTTTTGGAAGGCTTCCCAAAGTCCAAATCAAGTGAAGAATATCTCATGGGAAATCTTGGTGAGTCTACTTTCTAGGACAACTTGAATTTTTTGATTTGGAGTCCATTTTCCCCTCAAAAGATGAAATCTCCCAAGACTGCTTCCTATGTGGAAAAAAAGTGGCAGAGAGGGCACTTTTTGGGTGTTTTTGGCCCTTTTGGAGGTCCAGAACTTGTCAAAATTTCTCAGCCATTTCTGAGCATGCATAAATTTTCATGCTGATTCCAAAAACGTAAACGTTTTTGCAAATGGAAGCCCCCATCAAAAGCGTAGCGTTGGTGGCACTATGCACCTGCTGAAAAAACCTATTTTTGCATTAAAAATTTCAAAAATGACAAAAAATGCTCCAAATTACTTGAAAGGCATGAGTGATCCTTTCTAGGTGCTTTGCTGGGCCAATGATGCTTCAACCAAGATCTTGAGATCTTTCTTTGCTCCTTAAGGCCTTCCATGGAACTGTCACTAAGGGTTTCTTCCTCCATTTCATACTCACTGTCCATCTCCATTGTTTTCCCTTGGTTTTGAAAAAATTGGTTGTATATGGATGTTTTATGGATAATAGTGTGGAAATAAGGTGAAGGAATGAAATGGGTAGAGTGTATGTGAAAATGTATGATGAATAGAGTTTAGGGATGAGTAGGGTTTAGGGAGAGTGGGTAGAGTTTAATGATGTGAGTAGGGTTTTGATAGTGTAGAGTTTGGGAAATTATATGTGGAGAATGGGATTAAGGGGAAAATGTATGAAGGGATAGGGTATTATTGTGGCCAGCAACAACCCCCCTTCTTATTTAGTTTTATCACTAATACTAAATAAGTGGGGACGCTTATCCAAAAAATTAAAAACAAAATTAATTAGGGCTTGTATTTCCTTTTTAAATAAGACTTACTATCATAAACTTAGGAAAATACCCTCGAAAAATCTAAAATACTTAAGTTTCATGATAAAGTTCCAATAAAATCACTGTCTCAATAAAGAGCATTGCATCGCAAAAAGGTAATGGGTGCCTTCCTACAAGCGGAATCCTAAGATTGTGAAATCGTGATGCGAAATCACACATCAAAAGATCCTCATCGCATCGCGTGCCTCAAATATCACTTAAAGCTGAAAAGCCTCAAACCACCGATATGCGATGGCGCATCTCGCAAATCACATTTCGCAGAAAACATAGTAACAGATGATTGCCACACACAATGGATTAGCGATATTGCAATCTGCGATATTGCGAAGCAAATCGCAAAATCACCTCATCACAGATATACAGGGCTCGTCGTTTGAATTTTTTTTCCATAAACTGATGCCCAGTTATGCACATTAATATTAATTAATGAGTTAGTTGGCAATCATTAATGAAATATGGTTTTGATCTGATCAAAGAGCCATTTCATGTAAGGTGATATATTTTATATGTTTTCGACATTTAAAGCTTTCCCGTCACCTTTTTCTTATCATTACTCTTGCCTCATTTGTAAACTGCAGGAGCGAAGAGTAGAGAAGTATACATAGCAGTGATCAGAATATTATGGGAAAGAAGGGTAAAGCTCTGAGTTCTTAAGATAAAGAAATGACGCCCTTATACATGGACACCACTTGTAACAAAGATGCCGGTATTACTACTTGGGAAGGCATGTATAGTCTACTCGAGGAAGAAAATCCCAGAATAATGGAGGTTATAGCTACTGCTAAATCACACGGGTCTTCTAAGGCGTCAATTACAGAACTATCATGTTCGTTCTTGCACCAGATAGTGGCAAGGCCCAAAATTCTTCCATACATGGACATGGTCAAATGGGTACTGGATAATGATGATATCAAAACCAGACAGTTTAATACTCAGAGCCAAGAACTTATGGAGTCGTTATTTCCACAAAATTTAAGGTTTATATCCTATAACAAAAAGCGTGCAAGAGGCGAAAATCGCATCAGGGAAGCCCGTATCGAGAAATGGAGGCAGTTTCCAATGCGCGATTCGATGGGAAAAACCCCTTGAGAAGGAAAGCCTCTAATCGCTCAGTCACCTGTAAGCCCGAAAATTTGTAGGAAAAAGTGCTAAAGGTGAAAGGCAAAACTTGAACTCTAAAACTAGTGGTATTTATCAGGGATATTCTCAAGTGGTATGTAAATATCTACCAAATGTACAACATCTACAAACACGCTGGAGACAAAAGGCTCAAGAAAAAGCAGAGTCCATTAAAAGGTTAACCAAGTTGAATTGGGATTGTCACTGGACATACTTGGTAAAACCACACAGCCAGTGCATGAATCTCAAATGTATCATTAATTCTGCCGTGAAGATGGCACCAACTCTTGCCGATTTTGTTTTCGCAGGACAGCTAAATTCGGAAGTCGGCTAGCCAACTCTCCTCAAGCAAACGTTGAACGCTTGCGACTACAAGGAACAGATACATAGATAGTTAGTTGTTAGTTTTAGATTCAATTTTAGTTTTAATTTTGTTTTATTTTTGCCTGAAATGAGGACAGTCATTTAAACCGCATCCTACATTTTTGTAATAAATTATTTTTAGATTTAGTTAGTAGTATTTAAACCCTTCTCATGCATTTAGAGAAGGGTCCTGAAATTTTTCAAAAAATTGTCCTCAGAACATGCACTTTTGCACCCTCTGTGGAGGTTTTGATGAATGAATTGAACATGATTTATTGATATCTGCATTTAATATCTACTACTGATGTTGCACTTTTGTACTCTTAGTAGATGTTGGATTAAGAAGAGATAAATCATTATTGTTGAAGCTCATGAGTAGAACTAGTTATAAATGATACTTTTATCTCTTAACTATTTATGTTTATGTGTTAAGGTGATATTCATGTTCAGTTATTTATATATGAATGCGTGAATGCTTGAGTTATCATTTGGCACTTTTGTACAATCATAGCTATTTATTTATGCTTAATATATGAGTAACTTATCATGCGATATGTTTTTCGCAATTGTTTCGTCTAAATTTTTCTTCGAAATGTTTTATCTTTATTGAATTCTTTTCTTATAGCAGTTGAATAATCTTTATTACCAATTTCCATTTGAAATTATTTTAGATCGCATAACTGAAAGATTAAATCCCGGGTTAGTTTAAAATTAGATATTTCTGTTCATTAGAATACAATTGCATGTTATTAGATTAGATTTAGAATAAAAGCATTTTACTTAGGAATTATTAGGAAGGAAATATCAATTCTCAACACACACACACATAAATTGGGAAACTGGTCCCATATCCCCAGTCGGACCCACTATACCAAACAGAAAAGGAGTTGATTACCAAGGTCTGGACTAGGTGGGTATCCCCCTTGTTGTATACCAGATTTTTGGGGCTTCAATAGGTATACAACCACAAGTGTAATGAAGAAAACTAGGGTTTTACCCTAGAAGCTAGGGTTTCAGTTTGAAGAACACAAAACACCAATCTTAGTAAACAAACCCTAACACATAAGATAGGATTCATGTACTTACTTGTTTAGAGGGAGAAATTGAAGTTTTGAGGCAAAATGGTGAAATTTGCAACAATGTGTAGCCCAACTGCCAGGTGCATAGTGCACTCACCTAGGTGCGTAGTGCACTTTGTATGCGTAGTGCCCGAACAAAACTCAGTGTAAAACCCGTGCCAGGTGCGTAGTGCCAATTCTATGTGTAGCGCCAACTGACATGTGCGTAGTTCTTTTTGTAGGACACTTTTGGAGGCCTTCCCGGTGTCCCAATTGGGCGTGTGATATCTTGTTGGAAAGATTATTGAGTCTAATTTCAAACACAACTTGAATTTTTCAATTTGGAGTTCATTTTCACTGTCAAAAGTCAAATCTCCCAAGACTGGTCAAAATGTGCAAAATGAGGCTGCCTAAATGCAGAGTGTTGTTGCAGTCATTTTTTTAAGGTATTCCTAAACTCCAAATTGAGCTCATGATATCTCATTGGAAATATATTTGTGTCTAGTTATCATTTAACTCATAAAGTAAGTCATTTGGCCAACCAGGCTAGGAGAAATCTTGATTTTCCCAAGGCCACTCTAGAGGTGCAGCAACCCTCCTGAGGCAACTGTATATTTGGAATTTCTCTAAAACCATGACACCTGTTTAAAAAGTGAAGGAGGTTTTGATTCCTTGGAATATGGTGGACAAAAACCTCTCTCAGGTTTTCCAAATTCATGTTTTCTTGCTTAGAAACATAATTTGAGTAAAACCTATCCCGATGTGTGGAACAGGGGATTTGTCGAAATGAAGTGAAATGAAGGGGATAAGGGGCTTCTAAATTCTTGAGAAAATTTTGGGAAGTAGGGAGGGATGTTAGGAAACATGGGAAAGTAGAATTTCAAATATTGAGTGAGGGGAAGGGGTCCAAAAGGGCAAAACACAGGCCTAGCATAGAAAATTGTCAAATTGTAGCAAGAAACTACGGTTTGTGGAAAAATGGGGAATTCAAGGAATATCAGTGATGGGAAGTGTTTAATAAGGTACATTAAGGATAGGGGAAGGTGTATGAACACCAGGACACAAGTTTTGTTGATTATTTGACCATCCAAGAGAAATTACCTTCAAAACCGTAGGAGAGGGAAATGAGCCTTACCCAAGTACAGTTGAAGCACGAACAAGGTGTAAAATGACCCATTGGAACCTGAAATGATGATGACAAACTCTTTGAATGATGGTACACTCAGCTGAATGGTGACGTGGACCGACATTTGGAAAACTTTGGAAGGAGTGAAAACAAACCCTAGACCTAATACCTAGTGACCAAATTTTACTTGAAAACTCACTTAAATGACAAATTTTGACTTTGACACCCTAAGACCACCTTGTAAGAGCATGTTTGATCACTGGTGGAAGGTTTCAAAGACTGACACTAACAATCAGCATCTAGATTAATGGCCTTTTCCTTTTCTTGCAAGGTGAGCTTGGTCCTTTGTGGATTTATGGGCGAGACGCGCACCGAGATCATGGCCTACTTATCCTTCTTAGGTCTTGGTGTTCTAGGTGATTTGGGGACCTCAACTATCACTCTGGCACACTTTAGGGCTTCTACTTCTGCAATTTCCTATGCATCTTCCGTGGGTGTCGACATCAGTCTAGTTAGAAGGTCCTGCTTCTCCTTTGGAAATGTTTCAAACACTGAACTTTCTCTCAAAGCCTCAAAGTTTGAAAGGTCCATATACACTTGATAGCATAACAACTCAGTTCTAAAAATACCAAGTGTTTTTTGCTGGATAGCCACTTGTAATTTATAGGGCCTTTTGAATTTGAATTTGACCGTTCCCCCCACATTCGGCCCATTATTGCTAGATTGGCAGCAAATTTCCAAGAATCTAACCCATAAAGTTCACCTTAAATGCCTTTCGCCCACTCCATTTGGCCTAAAACCAACCATAAAATCGTGAATAATGACTTTAATGGCCACTTTCCAGCAAACCTACACACCAGCGCATCTGTCTTCACGCTGTCGCAGACCCTGTGACACTTTGCTACTGCACGTAGTCCAAACATCACGCAGCTGCTAGGTAGCGTATTTTATAGTCCCCCACCTCCTTTCAGCTGCCTGGAATGCTATGATTGTGCCACTTCAATATAGTCACATCGTTGGATTGTCGGTGTATGGCTTCAAGCAATTGCCATTCACCTTTCCTGGGAAGGGTTATCCATTTAGCTTGACCAGCTATACCGTGCCTCCGTTGGTAATCTCCTTAATAATATACAGCCCTAACCAATGCACGATGAACTTTATGACGAATTTATCAAACTTACTATCATACAAAAAAACTAGATCATTTACCTTGAATGTACGCAGCTTGATGTGTTGGTCGTGCCATGCCTTTTCATGCTGCTTTTGGACCTGCTGGTGAAATGCTACCAAAAATCGTTCTTCTTCGAGCTTATCTAGCTACGTGAGCCTCTCTTCTAGGGCTTTGTGATCCATCATACCTGTGAGCACTACTATGCGCAGACTAGGCACAATGTAGTCCATAGGCATTACAGCTTCAACTCCATAGACAAGCCTAAAAGGTGTATGTCCCGTCAGCTTCTTGCATGTCATCCGATAAGCCCATAACACTGCAAGTATGTGTAGGTCCCAATCACTTCGATGAGCATTTCATAGCTTGTTCAATGTGTTTGCAAGCACTTTGTTGAAAACCTCCACTATTCCATTAGCCTGTGGGTGATAAGGTGCGCTCTTCTGGTGATACGTCTGAAATTCCTCTATTAGTCCGCTGATCGTCTCATTTAGGAAGTGCGTACCATGATCACTCATTAAGATCTTTGGACAGCCAAATCACATCAGTACATGTTCAAATAGAAACTTCGTAGTAGTCGCGATCATGCAATCCTTCACTGGTTGCGCTTATGCCCAATGAGTCAAATACTCCATCGTAGTGATAATATACCTCACGCCTGTCTTTCCTTAAGGTTTAATGGGTCCTAAAAAATCTATTGCCCACTTTTTGAAAGGTTGCAACGTCATTTGTGGATTCAAAGGCATTTCATCCCTCTGCAATGGCCTGCCTATTCATTGACATACATCACATGCCTTGCAATACGCTTTTGAATCCTGATGAAGGCCTAGCCACCACAACCCAGCGCGTAGAATATTCTGCGCGGTTTCTCTTCCTGCATAATTTCCTCCTGTGGCACCCCCATGAGCGTCCACTAGGATGCTTCTTCGTTCAAAATCAAGTACATACCTTCGCAATACTTCATCATTCCCCATCTTGTATAGACTCCAAACAATGACAGAGAATTCTACCGCGTGCACCACTAATTCCTTCTTCTGTTGGACAGAGTATCCTTCTGGTGCTGTTCCAGTTGTTAGAAAGTGTATTATATCCTCGAAATTTCCATCCACGACACACACAACAAAGAGTTGCATGTCAGGTAATCCTTCCTCCAAATTAGTAGTTTCCTCCCCTGTCTCGATGCACGACAGGTGATATGGTCCCACGTTCAATCATCCAGGCTTTAACAAATTCAAAATTGTATTCTTGGAACAATAAAGCCATTTGCAAATTCGCCCCCCCAGCACAGGCTTATTGACCAGGTACTTTAGTGCATAGTACATGTGCATTTTCTCAGGTTGGGGTTTTTCTCTATAGACCTGCATCCACTTGGCCAGATGCACATGCGGATCATCTTGCCCATCATACTTATATGTTAGTCACATTTTAGGCTTCCCAAATTGTGCTGACATCATTCTCCTACATTCACGCCAATCATCAAAGTTTCCTTTGTGCGTACCCCACCATCTTACGAGCATAGCATGTAGTACCTAGTCCAAGGCCTATAAGCATTGCGTTTCTGGCACCTACCTTTCAAATGCATCCAAGAAGGTATCTACCTCATTTAGACCATCATAAGTAGGAAGATTTATTTCTTCTGACGACACACAATGCAGTGACCGGGTCATCATGTTGCAATTCAACGTAGTTACCTCATGTAACTGATTTTTCCATCGTTCTACTTCTTTGTCGGAATCTGAAGTGCAGGATCTCTCACACTCCCATGTATTCTTCCCATCCATGGTTGGATTCACCCAGTCTTGGTCTCATGATATTATATTGTAGATGCAGTTCAGATCATCATCACTCTCATAGTCACAGATTGGTTCCATATAGCGCGATCCTTCAGCAGGATTGAGGGGTATTATTACACATAGTGATTTCTTCTCAAATATCATCTTCCATTTCTTCAAATTGATTACCCCGTTCATATCAGTAGCCCAATCAATTCTGAGAAGTGCAAGGTAGGGATTGTTGTCATCAACAATCTCTATTACTTCAAAATTTGCCAGCATGCTCACTCCCTCAATATCCACAATTACTCCCTGCAGTCGCCCCATGGGTATGATTTTCTGTTGATTCACCATTCTCAGTTGAATCGGAGACCATTGTAGCACAACTCTCCCCATTCACTCCCATGTCTATTTTGGTAAAAGATTTGCATCTAATCCCAAATATAGAATGACTTGATCCATCTTGTATTCTTCGATATGCGCGGCGAGTCTCATTTCATGCCCCATCCTTGTTTTATGCTTTCCTATATTTCAGACTACATGCAGTTTTCCTGGTGTGGTCCCAGCACATCTATTGATGCATTCTTGTAAGAATTTCACAGCCTTACTGCCACGCAGTAACTTCATACAGGTTTCCAGGAAAGTAGTGAACATAGAGGGGTCCATCTCCAGCTCAGGATTATCTTTGCTTCCTGAAGTGGAGGCCTCAACGAAGCTCTTCTTAGCTTCCATGAAGGTTTCCCGAGCGCGCTCCAAATCTAACTTAGCCTCTTTTGTCGGGGCCTTGCGAACCCAGGTGTTTTGTTTTGGTTGTTTCCCTTTTTCATCTCTCCTCGATTCCACTTCGAAGCACTATATTTACGTTCGGATCTTCCTCACGCAGCTCAGACCTCATCATATGCAGGTTATGAGTCGAGGGAGGTGGTAGTGCTCCTTTTTCACGGATCCTAGCTATTAGTGTAGGAAAATATTCTGTCTCATGATCAAACAACATGTAATACTTGAACGACGAGCGCGTTGGATTAGTACAATCACAGGCATTGTGTCCTGACCCTCTGCAATTGTAGTAAATCAATTACCCGTGACCTCTACCAGGTCCTTCCTCCGCCTCGGCCTCATCCGCGCCCCTGAAATCTTGTCCATGCCATCCCTGCATTCTTGTCAAGGGGCCACATTTCAGATTGAACTCTATAGGCAGTTATTCTATCCATCATTAATTCATAGCTCCTGTAATTATGCTCATCATGTCCCACCAACCTACAAAAGCTACAGAACAACTGTTGCGGAGTTTGTGTATACTTCTGTAACAAGTGGCAGTTATATGTGGCATGTTTTCTAGCTACTTAACAGATAAAACACCATAGAGCAGGAACCGCGCTAGGTCTTGCTTTAGATTCCGGCCTTAAAGGCATCGGTCCTCCTCCTGCAAGGTAATTTGTAAAGACCGAGCAGTGGTCCTTGTGATGACCCTGACTCTTGCATTTCACGCACCATACTTCTTCGCGTACCTGTGGCAAAACAATCCAATCCTGCTTCAATCTTTGCATCTTAAGGCATGGATTCTTCAGCTGTGCGTGGATCTGTTGAACTCCTAGATTACGATCTTGCATTGGGGTCTCATGTAATCTCATGGCAATCTCCAAGGCCTCTACTTGAGTTGCTATCTTCTGCCGTGATAATGCACTCCTTAAGTGTGGTAGTAGCAAAGCCACAGACCACTCATGATGACGTCCATCTGTCAAATTCATGTTGGCTTCACGGATCATACATTTCAGCCTTTGATCTAGTTCCTAAGGCATCTCACCTGGTAGCATTGCGATCTCTTTGAATCCAACAATTGACTACACCTCAGATTTAGGCCTGCTAAATTCCCTATTCAGTGTTGCTTGGATGTCCACTACTCTAACATTTGGGTTATCACCAGGGTATTTAAAATACTAGGTTAGCACGCAATCTTATCCTCTGATGCTTCCAACCTTCGCACTAGCTTTAGGGTCCACACAATAGGACTATCAAGTTTCCAACTTCCTTGGCTATCTGATAGCTTCAAGATCTACTCGTATAGCTCAGTAGGGAAGGAAGCGAAAAAGATTTCATGGATCTCCATGTACAGGTAACTGTCTAGCCACTATTCTTTTGATAGTCACAAGTTTCTGTTTTGCTATGCTACAAACTCGTGAATCCATCTGTCCAACCAGCCTTCGATTTCTTTCTTAGTTGGATTCCAATGATACGACATCACACATCTCTTATGCAGATTCTAGTCTCGGCAACAGAACCATTTGTTGGCTTGAATGGGGCCTGACCCAGGTTCAACGTTAGTTAGCCAAACAAATCCCTACACTACTGGCCCTTTCGGCATCATCTCGCGGAGCACGAACTGAAGTCTCACCCCAAGCAGTATGGGGGGATGATGGAACCAAGTTTATGCACCCTTGAGATTGTTGTGATGTCAATTTATTCCAATTATAATTGCCTTCACATAGGTCGCCTATCTCTCTGCTCTATCCTTTAGTATCTTCGTGAAATGTTACAATCGGTTCCAGGCAGCCCTAATCAAGGGCTGAAGTCCTTTCTCATTGCTAGGGTAGCACACTATGACATATCATAACCCAGGCTAAGTATCTTACTTATCTTATTAACAGATCTTAGTTAGATTCACGTAAATAGATGTTCTTCCTTGTGTTCAATTAATCAACACATTTACATATATTCGCGCATTATATAAGTAGTAGAAGTGAAATTCATACCCAATATATCAGATGCATAAACAGGAAATAAAGATGCAGAAATGATAGAATACTCTTCTTTATTGATAATTCTAGATAATTATAGACTTGACTCACCCTGCACACTCAACTACAAGGGTCCGTGCACTCAGCTATAGACTGCTATACCTTTACGCATGCAGCTTCAGAGCCTCTTCCTACGCTACAACCCAAACTAGACTTCTACTTCAGAGCTATCTCTCATACATCATCTCTTCATTCTCAATTGATTGATGCCTCTAACTACTTAGAGCTTAGCTCTATTTATACAATCCATGGTCCACGAAACATGAGTACATTTATTACAACTGACATTACATTATCAAAATTAGGGCAGACAACCCTATGACTCTTTAACATCTATGCACTCCACACCCACAAAATGCGGAGTCTTTACATTTATATTACAAAATTGGACCAAAATATGGGCTCTTAGCCCCAAAACTTCCCTTGGGGGATCCATGCCCAACACTAGGTGGGAGCTTGAAACCTTCTTCTTTACACAAGTGGGGACTCCCAACTAAATGGCTAACCTAGTGAGGCTTGAAACCTTCTTCTTTACACAAGTGGGGACTCCCAACAATCCTCCTAAACTTAAGGAACTCGGTTGCCTAGAACTGAAGATAACAACAGCCCTACTTGACTTGCTCGACTGCCCCTTGGAGTCATCAATGTGGGCCTTTGTACTTCGAGATGTTGATGAAGAATTCGAGGAAGGGGACATTAATGAAGAAGACACCCCTCCTATAAGTCCTCATCCCTGTTTTCTCGAGTTTGGCTGTCATTTTGCTCATAAATTCTTGGTCCTTGTCTAAAATTGTCCAAAAAATCTACAATAAACGCTCATTAGACTACATGGCAAAGTGACCATCCCCATTCACTCTATTGACATAAATATATTCAAAAGCATGCACAAAACTATTGAGAATGGTGGATTAAATGCAAATAATAAGCAGAATGAGCCCATACAGTTACCCATTTCTGGGGCTCATCATCACCCCCTGCTGAATGGGTTGCTCATCCTCTGAGCAACTAATCCAGTTCTTCATCTTTAATAGCTTTAACATCTTCCCTGACATCCCAAGCCTCTGATGTGATGTCTTCCTCTCTGTCATGGAAACCTGCTTTCCTGTCCACTTCCTCCCATTGTTTTTGTAGGTGCATCCTCAATAATAATGGGTTCTTTTGATGGTGGTTGGGGCTTGCCCACCTTAATCCTGGTGCTCCTCCTGAATTTGAAATACATTGATGTTTGTCTTTTCATTTTTTCCTTTTTCTTAGCTGGAGTGCTTAATACAGCCAGCACGACTGTTGCTTCCCTTGCCAATGTTTCAGGGGATATTTCCTCCTACTGTTTTTCTTCTTCACCTTCTGTAGTTTTTCCTGTGTCTGTTGTTTCCGTTTTTGTCTCTACTGTCTCTGGTGGTGTTTTCTCCTTTTCTTGCTGGGTTTCTGCTTTTCCTGTGGCAGTCTTTTTCTGAGCTTTCTCGGGCTTCTTTTTCTCAGCTTTTTTCTCCTCCTCTTCTCTTCTTTTGATGTTGTTTCCTTTTCTGCCTTAGGTTCAGCTGTGGTTTTTCTAGTTTCTCCTCTTCTTCCTGTTTGTCCTTTTTCTTCTTCTACTTGATTGTTTTGTGCCTCCTCATGAAATTCCTTCTCAAGTTCCTCTTTCTGCTCCTCCTCTTCACTGCCAGATGGGCTAAGGTCATCGATAAGAGTTTTGATGTCATATTCTCTAGACATGTTCCTGGAAATTTCCCAAGCTATGGGGATGGTGTAGGTGTGAAGGGAATCCTCTACCAACAATTTGATGAGCCCATGGTGGTCCAGTTGGTCTGCAACTCCTGCATTCAACTTGGTGCCATATTCTATTAGAGATTGGAGGAGAAAATATGGGAGAATGAGTTTTCTAGCAGCAGGTAGGTCCATCCTATATCTCAATTCATGCAATAACCTGAAGTGATAACCATAAACTATACTAAATCTTCCTTCACAAGAGATATATTTCATGATCTGGTAGCTGACCTCACTCCATGGATGAGGTAAGCTTGTCCTTTTGACCCCATTCTTATCCTCTACAGGATGTTCATCAAGCTGAAAAAATGTCTTTTTAGCAACCTGTCCTAATGGTTTTACTTCTTTGCTCTAGGGGAGCCCAAGTGGAAGACCCGTGATTCTCTAATAAAACCTAATGTAAGCTCTAGGGTCAAACCCCTGAAACTAACTGTAGCATGGGTTTTTGATGTGGCCTTAAGGACATTAAAAATTCCTCTGTCACCTCCTCATCATATCCATGAATTATCTCAAAGAAAGGCATCCAGTTTGCCCTGGTGAAGAGGGCCACCACTTCTAGATGCTCATACAATTTGCTGGAGTTCAAAGTCTCCTTTCTCATAAAACCTCTTGGCGCGGTGTTTAGTGACTTCTGAAAATGCTTAGGTGAGGAAGAAGGCAACAATTTTCAAAACCGGAAACAGAGGAGTGGCTAATGTTTGTCTTTCTGAAACCAAAGAGGGAATTTCTTGTGTTCTTCTTTTTTCACAACATCAATTTACAATTTTTCTCCCTTCAAACTGTTTTCAACCTGAATTTACTTCTCGGCTTTTGGAAGAAATCAATACTTTGACAGAACAGAGAATATATAACATAGTGTTTCTTTTTCACAGAGTAGACAGACTTGCAAATTCGTTTTTTCACAAGCTTGGTTTCTATGGTTGCATCCCTTTTTTAGGAGAATACAGGAAAGGAAAGAAAAAACAAATTTTTGAGCACAGAGAAGAAAATGGAGGGACTGTATGGAATTCAGGAAAACACAGGTAGACTTTTAAGCTCTCTTTCCTTTTCTTTTTCAACCCAATACTTGCTTCTAATCCACCACCTTGTACAGATATATCACATGCAGAGTGGGATTCCGAGCCTACCTCTTTTCAAGCTTCGAATTTGACAAAAATTCCAAGTTTTTCCTCTGCAGAGCTGCTCTCGGGCCTTCTTGTAGAAAGGCTCCTATAAACGGTGTTCCTGATCCTGTAGAAGGAAATAGTGCTCCTATAGAACCCAATAAGTGAGAGGGTTTTGAAAAACTGGCAGAAAACGACTAGTTCGCTGTTCTGAAGGTGGTAGGTGAGTGTTGCAGTCGAGAACTCGAAGATGCAAATGAAAACACAAGGTGATGGAGGCTTAAACCACACTATAATTAAGCTGATGGCGTGATCTGTGGTGACGAGGTGAGGTGGCAAGATGGGTACATTATCCCCATCCAGACCGTTGGTCCTTCTCCAGTGCTATTATGGTAGTTCATGTCGCCTGAACACCATCACCTCTGTTATTCCCGTTATACGCCACCACCACTACCGGTTCTGAGTTTTTTCTTCCCAAGTTGACGGGCCACACGTGCTGACTGCGTATCTGAACTGCACTTGGAATTGGACGAGGCTCATTTGAACTCCACGAGGGTGTTTTGAACTAAATGAGGGTGTTTTGAACTGAACGAGGGTGACCAGTTAGCTAGCCACCGATTCCATTTAATCGCAACCATCCTAATAGTTCATGCAGTTCCTAAATAATATTCATGCAATAGAGGAATAAGTTTAGCCACTTACCTATTAGTCATTATTTTCCTCCGCATGCTAGACTTTGGCACTTCATTTTCTCATTGCTGCTACTACTGGTGCTCTACATGCTCAGACTTTGGCTTATGCTAGTGATTTTTCGATCAGGCTCTACTCCTTGCATGTTGCATACATATTGGCTGCGCTGACCCTGTTTCTGGGGCTTTTTTTTTAAAGGGGTCAGCTGCTACAGGAATCCTGCAAGATTACCTGTAGCTGCTTCTCCCTCTGAAATTTCAGGTTGATGCTAGAGCAGGGGCTAAAGAGATAGCTGAAGGAGGTTCTGAATGAAAGGAAGAACAACTGGGAGGCATTAGGTAAGAACAAGTGAAGAATGCTGTTGTTTTATTCATTATATTTTTTTTGAAAGAAAAATCAAAGGAAACAAAATTTTGTGTTTCCTTGTGTGCAGGAAAGAAAAATCGAGTGGAAATGTGGGTGTGCAGGGATGGAATGGAGAATTAGGATGATGGATGGTGGAAGGGAGGTCCACAGGCCTTCTGAACAAATTTCTAGACCTCAGATTCTTTTCTAAACTTGATTTTGATCTCTCTGTGATTTCTATAGGAGCCTCCTGTAGAATGCACAGAGTTTCCTGTAGGATGCGAAATCTTCAGGACTAGTGAGACCAAGGCCTGAGAAAATATAACGACAATGAAGGAATGTACTATGAAGGGTATATGCAGCCTCGTCATGTCCTTTTTCCTTGTGTGACCCTCCTGCAATCTACAAATGCATTCAAAAGAAGTTAGTTTTTTTTTTTTTTGGGACAACTAGGGCGCCCCTAGGAGGTTTTCACCCTCATTGCCTGCCCTGGGCACCTCCAAGAGGTTTTCACCTAGGGATATTTTTTTCTTTTTGTTTTTTTCATTTCTTTTTTCTCCTTTTTTTTTTGGTTTTTTTTTTTTTTTTTTTTTTTTAGCTCAATGTGTGGGTGGAGTGGAGGCAGAGACCTTCTCCACTACCAACACTGTTTTGCCCAGATTCTCAATGAATTATTGCTTAGAAAGGGGCTTCCTATATATCTTCAACCTATGCCCATTGACGAGCATGGGGATGGCTTCTTCATCAATGGTCCGGATCAGGACTAAACCATTGTCATTGCATTTTTCTACTGTGTATGGTCCCAACCATCTTGTCCTCAGTTTGTTGGCATTATGATACAGATGTTGTCCTTGATGGCAACTCACTCAGAGGTATGATACAGGTGGTGGCAACTCAATCAGATGACAGATCATAGTACAACAGGTCAGGAGAGAGGTATACACAGGTTAACCTTGATGAAAGTGCGTATACACGCGGATGAGTAGAACAAAAGGCGTGTATACGTACACATGTAGGTTCACAGAAGAAAAGGCATGTACATGTTGGAAAACTAAGTTTTGGTTTGTGGTATTTGGTCCATGGTATTTTGGTATTGGTCCATGGTATTGACCCCAAGTATTGGGTCCAAGGTATTGGTTCTACATGGTTTTGGACCATGGTATTGAGAAAGGCCTAAACCTATATAAGGAGAAGATCATTAGGCCAAGGAGGGTGCAAGTGTGCAAGGATTGAATATTTGATGAAGTGTGAGATCTAGTATGCTGGTTATGGGTTTGTGATGCTTAGCTTGATCTCAATCAAGGATGAACCTATGCGGTTGACGATGGATGATGGATCGGGATCATGAGGCTTGGAATGTATTATCATTATGTGATTTGATCATGGATAGACTAGATCTGAATTATTGACGCATGTTTTATTCTATGATCTGGGTATGATTGATGTCTGGAACAGCTGCAAAGTTATGAGTAAATATTTGCAGATCTGTACGCGGGTTTGCTTTGGTAAAAGCGCGTATGTATGCCGGTTTCGCTCATCATAGTAGCGTATACATTATGAGATATGATATTTGAACTTGCAGTTGGATTTGGTTATTGTTGCAGAGTTCTGTTGTATGTTCTGTGTTCTGGTGACTGTGTTGTTGACAGGGTTTTAGTGTTTCAGTATTGGGTGATTTAGAGATTGATGATGTAGGCGTAGTTGATGGGTGTATTGCAGTGATGATTAATTTTGTGCTTCAATGTTGTTAATGGGTCTAGTATGAAAATTGGATGAAACGTGGCCTTCAGATTATGGTGTTGTGCTTCAGGATTATCCAGTATGAAAATTTATGAAACGTGGTCCATGGAGGAAGAAAGAAGATCCTAGAGTATTGTAGGCCAGCACCTATGTACTGGTAAACATATCGGCCAGTACAAGAGCCAAGGGGTTGTAGCTCCCTTCCAGGAGCAGCTAGAAAATGAGTGAAGGTTGGATACTTCAGTAGGTCGGCGCCTACGTACTAGTAAATGGATCGGCTAGTACAAGAGCTAAGGGAGTTGTAGCTCCCTTCCAGGAGAGTCTGAAGAATGAGAGAAGGTTGTAGCCTTCTGCAAGTAGAAGCCTGCGTACTGGTATAAGACTGCTTCGGTACAGAAATATTGTAAAAAGAAGTTTCTTATTAAAGGAATATAGAAACGAATTGCAGCAGTTGGTTTTCACCCACATTGGGTTTCCACCTTATATCATGGTGTTCATGTGTGCTTCTTATGTGTGATGATCTGTTCTATTTTTACTACACCTGTTTACTATTCATATGGTTAATAATGTTCTGATACACTCATTGAAGATCAACTCACTGAATCATAAGTTTACTGGATATACGCTAGTTGCATTAAACACAGTTGCATGTACACGCGGGTTCCCTTAACATAAGTAGCGTATATGTATATGAGTATGAAAATGAAAAAGTGTTTGATTTGATAATACTGATTCACCCCCCCCCACCCTCTCAGTATTATTTCCAACAAATGGTATCAGAGCAGGTCCTTCAGTTGAAGCTTGATCGCTTGAAGGAGATCTGTAGAATAATGGGAAAGAAAGCGCGTCAAAAGAAGAAGACAACTCAAAGGAACAATGACAGCCTATCGTTGGGTGGAAGCAAGTATTCAGATCCTGAATCACCTCAGATTGAAGATGGACAAGGAAATGAAGCATCAGATAAAATCATGGATCAACAAGATCTACCTAGCAAAAGGGAGAGTGCCCTTAAAGAAGAAATTATCAGCTTAAAAGCTCAACTAGAATGTGCCTTCAGAGTTCGTCAAATGTTGTAGGAGCTGAATGAAGAACAAGAAAAGGAGATTCTCAAACTAAGGCAACAAATGGAAGAAGGAAGAAAGTCTGAGGAAATTTTGAAGAAGCAATGTCTGGAAAAGGAAGAACAACATCAGGTTGAGGTAAATATCTTGAAAGGAAAATTAGAAGAAAAGGATAAACTATTATGATTTCAAGACAGTACTAATATTTTGGATGATATTCTTAGTAGTCAAAGGTCGCCTACTATCAAAACTTGTCTTGGTTTTTATGAATCTGTTGAAGGTGAATCTACCTCACAAGGTGAGGCAAGGAACTCTAATGAGAAATCTAAAATGATCAACAAGGAGATGAGAGGACAATAGCCAAGGAAAGAAATTCCTCAAAGAAAATCTTTTGCTCCTAATTTTGGAAGTGATAGACGATTATTTCCTCCGATGAATAATGTTGAATGTTATGTATGTCATAATCTTGGACATGTTACAACCAGATGCAGAAGTAGAATGGTTCAAGACCGTCACAGAGAAATATCATCACGTTTGAGGTACTTTAAGGGATATTGTTTTGCTTGCAATATGTTTGGTCACAAAGCCATTGGCTGTCTGAGGAGGAATATGAAACATGTAAGATGTTATGCATGTAACAAGCTTGGACATATAACAAAGGAATGCAGGAGAAGATTTTGGACACCATACCAAGAGGAGAAAACATCATCACAGTTGAAGATATGGAAGAAAA